>JBBPQU010000156.1:0-34266 GCA_038092655.1 Boletus sensibilis | reverse complement strand
CCAAAGATCTCGTCAATCTCGTCAAATTTCTTCTTGGCCTTCTTGAGCCGAGACTTTTGGGCCACTTTTACAGTGGCCTTTTTTGATGCTTGTGCAGTAGTATTGTCGCCGTTAGACATGTCATTATCCATACCGTTTGTAGGGTGACTTGATGGGGGCGTAACTCGCATCTCCAACGTAGCTTCCATCTTCATGCCTAGGTCTTCAACGACAGACGTCGAGGTGTCGATTGGCTCGCAACGGGAAACAGACTGCCCCGTGTCTTCCGATGGTACGTCATAATTAGTAGGTGAGGGGCGCGAGATCTCCGGTTCCGAGGAGAGTTGCTGGGAAATTGTCGCATGCGTACCCGTTGGCTGCGAGTCTGTGAGGGCATGTTCACCCATGGGCTGAAGGCATGCTCACATGGATGATAGCCAAAAGGCGGTTACACGTTAATATGCCTAGCTGAAGGGCTTCTTCTAGCTCTGACGATAACACAGACATCCTACAAGATATAGCAACGAACAGGATGATAAGCTGGACGAAAGCACCAGTTTGCATGGCGAGTGCAAAATGACTCGAGGGTAGATCAGGGCTGGATTCAAGTCCCATAAGAATCTGGTTGAACTCACTGGTACGCTTTCTCGAGGCGCTCTCGCATCTGTGGAGTTTGAGTCGGGTGGAAAATAAGATTTTTTATTAGATCTCACTTTACAAACCAGGGTAAAACAGGCCGTCAATATCTCCGTTAAAAAGTGAACATTTGGTTTCTCGGGCACATGGGTCCAGGAACCCCTCAGCGCCTTGTGACTGGGCGAAAGCGTTCAGTACGCACAGTGCAAGGGTAATTCGTGATTTACCCACTCGCTCGTATGCTCCAGACCGACAAACGACGCACGGAGAAGATCCACACGTTGCAGGATGTCCAACTCACTTAACCGTCGACCATAACGCCTCATTTCGTGTACACGCTTGAAGAAAAGGGCCATGCGGTGTTGATTTTTGCACTTGTAATATAGTCTTTCGAGCGTTCGCAGCTCGTCCTTGAAAGAGTCTAACGCTGATTTGAGACGACGCGAACAGACTCTCAGGTCCTTTAGAATGGCGTCGATTTCTTTGTGGTGGGCATGCGCGAGGGTACTTCTCGGGACGGTCGTGATGGTCACCGGTGATCGGTATCGTTCTACAGGCATGGTCGCTTGAAATTCGAGTCTTGTGATGAAACGTAGTGAATGAGATTCGCGACCGTGGTTGATACTGGTGGTTCAAATGTCTTGTGGTCTACCGCAACATCCGCCCGAGAGGCCATCATCATGCGAGTTGGTGCAGGTGCCGGTAATTCATTGTCAATAATGTTGAGCTAACCAAGATCACACACTCACATAAAGCAGCACAAGGCTCTACAGGGATACCACACGAGACATCAATCAGGCCATCAGTGATACACACCACGACATTCGGTCCAGCCAAGTCGTGTTGCCAGGTTCTGACCATCTGAATCTCATCCACAAGTGTTACCCTCCGCGATTACACAGATACCCCCGAAAAGCCATGCACAATCCTCTTTTGATTTCTGAAGTACTCAGCTGCATCGTTGACTGTCTGGCAGAGGATACAGTACGACACCCAAAATCCTTTTATGCCAAAGATACCCGGAAAGCTGGTCGGCGGGCTCTGGCAGTGCTTGCAAGATCTTGTCGTGCTTTCTCCGAACCTGCACTCGACGCTCTTTGGCGCAGGCTACACAGTCTAAAGCCTTTTGTGCTATGTGTGCCTACCAAAGCTTCATATGACGATACAACAGTGGATGGAGCACTGGTATGGCATTTCTCCGTTAGAACATGCGCAATGCTTAACAGCCTCAACAGCCTCCATTCACCGAAGAAGAGTGGAACATTGTGTTACGCTACGCCCCTCGCGTCCAAGAATTAACACTTGAACATGAAGCACTCTCCGTGAAGATTTTGCAGTCCTTGTGGTTTCGTACCACGCTGCTACTGCCCAACCTCCGGAAACTCTACTGGATCTATGAGGATTACACAGCGATCGGCTCAATCCGTTTACTCCTCAGCCCTTCACTTGTTCATCTTCACGTGTGGCTTGACGGTGGTGATCATAGCTCCGTTATGGGATTACTCGAATGCTACCACACCTTGTGCCCAAACCTCAAGTCACTTAACTTTGGCCATCTAAGTCGCTTTCCGCACGTGACAGCCACAATATCGCGTGCCATCTCTCGCTCCCCGAACTTGGAAACCCTGACTTGCGATCCCATCAATGAAGCGGCCTTGATCTACATCGCTGAATCCCGTTGTCTCAGAAAGTTCAGTGCTAGCTTGCTCAATTACCGACCAGATAATTTGAGGAGGCTTGCTGGCTATGGTACCCCCGACCACCCTCCTTTCGAGAACTTGCGCGTCCTTGAGCTTCGCGTTGAAGATCTTTCCTCCATCATCCCATACTTAAAATCGCACCACCAGCCGTTTGAAGAAGTCTCCTTCGACTTTCGTATGCTTCCTGAACCTGAGGAGTTTCATGAATTCTTCACCGCCCTCAGTTCAGCTACGCGTCGGGGGACTCTGCGACGGATCAGGCTTCTCTCCCTCGGCTTGAGAAGACATGGAATGCCTTCGCAGCCTGTTGACTTTCAGGTTCTGAGCCCACTGATGACCTTCAATCTTCACGAGTTCGACGTCAACCTTACCAATTCGGTTTCTCTGAACGACGACGAACTTGCTCAGCTGGTCCAAGCATGGCCTGAGCTGGAGACATTCAATTTCAACCAACGCAGCGGGTGGGATTATCTACCATCCTTCCAGATCCCGACACTGAGGGGTCTGTTACTCTTACTCGTACGATGCCCAAAGCTGCGTAATCTCGGGATGTGCGTCGATGCAAGGGACACCCCATCGTTATCAGAGGACGAGTCATTGATGCGTAACATGGCCATCACGAGGCTGTCGCTCGCGAATTCGCGCATTCATGAGCCGGTCGCGAGAGTTGCGCAATTTTTACTCGAGCACTTTCCCTCGCTGATCGCCCTGCCGGCGTGGATTCCTTTCAATGGACAACCGTGGCATGATTACCGACATATGTGGAAGGAGGTTAACACGTACATTCAAGAGATCAGCGGTCGAGGCTCGAGTCCAGAGTCGAGTGATAGTGAGGAGATCGCGTAGCTAGTATATCTACAAGATGTATAGTAGTAGCAGTAGTACTTTGTACGCTAGTCGAGGTTTTCCACGGTCACGACCACGCGTTTCGGGATACCACAATCTACAGGACACCGACTCGTACGATCTCGGTCAATATCTAGCCATGTCCGACAAGCGGAGAGCAGAGATCGAGGCGAAGCGGGCCAAACTCGCAGAGCTAAGAAAGGCCAGAGCGGACAGACAACGCGCCGAAACCGAGAGACGTCAGTCCGAGGTAACTGTGCCGCTCCGTTTCTCCATTCTGTCTCTCTTGGCATCTAAACGCTCGACGTTCGTAGAGCGTCGGCCCGTCCACCGCCGCGCGTCGTGATGTCGACGACCTCGTCAACGCGCTCGTTGGGGGTAGTACCGGGGACGTCACGCCCTCGTCTTCGTTGCCCAACACGCCGCCTCGTCAAAGCACACTGCTCCATTCGGGTTCGGCTTTATCGCCATCTGGCCGTGTCAGTCGACAGAGCGATGTAGGTTCGGATAGGTTCAGTATGGGAACGACCATGGTGACATCTACAAACTCGGCGACGGACCATGTCGTGGAGAGGTATGTCGCTTTTTTTTGCGTTGATGGGTAGACTGTTGATGGTACTTTAGGATTTTGACTCCCCGGTCTATAGATCTCATTGATGTGGAGCAAGAGCTTTTCGAGCTTCCGCAGCGCGTACGTTTCTTACGCCCCTGACTATGCATTCGCGATTTCATGAAGGCGAGGGAATAGGAACGAGTGATCTATAATAAAGAAGTTCAAACTACGGCCGTCGAGCCCGAAGCTCCTTCCATCTCCGAGGAAGACATCCGGCAACAGATACTACGTGAGCGCGAGCGCGAGCTGGAAGCAGATCGCATTGCTCGGGAAAAAGAGCTAGAGGAAGAGAGTGTACAACTCGAGAAAGAGATTGAGCAAGAAATCCGAGGTTGGGTGGACACTTTCGAGTTGTAGGACCCTACTTATTTGGTGCTCATCAGACCTGACGGAGGAGGAACGGGCAAGCATCCTGACTGCGCCCGAATTCCTTGATTTCGTCGAGCAGTCGTCAAAGATCGTCCAGCGGGCATTGAATGACGGGTATGATTACATTCGTGACTACACCATTGGCACTGAAACGAACGGGTAAGTCTGCATGTTGGCGAGTTTGCAAGGTAATAACCGTTGTTTGTAGTGATGATTCGGAAGGCAAGCGAGTAAAACGCGTCTGCGCATTCTACGATGAACGCTATGGAAAAAACCGTTCGATAACTGATATTGACTGGTCACCCAAGGTCAAGATTTCGTGGTATTTGAGACCTGCGTCTGACCCGATTGCAGTATCCTGAGCTCAGTGTGGCGTCGTATAACAAGAACCCAGCTGCGTTGAACGAGCCTGATGGTATTGTTGCAATCTGGAATCTGCACTTGCTGGAGAGACCAGAATTTGTGTTTCATTCGCAGGTTGGCAAGCCCTGTATGGATTTGACTGTTGCGCTGATGGTGTGACAGTCGGATGTCTTGTCCGTTACGTTTTCACCGTTTCATTCCAATCTTGTATTCGGTGGCACGTACTCGGGGCAAATATTGCTCTGGGACACGCGATCAAAGCATTTGCCAGTGCTGAAGACGCCATTGTCTGCGGCTGGGCATACACACCCTGTGTATGCGATGCAGATGGTCGGTACGCAGAACGCACACAACCTCATCACGAGCAGTACCGATGGTACGGTCTGCTCGTGGCTTGTCGACATGCTTGCGCAGCCCCAGGTAATGGTATTTGGAATGTGTTCTACAGGACAGACAAGTGACGTTTATTGTGCAGGAAACGCTAGAGCTGATCCACGCAGGGCACAACAAGACGGGGGAGGTGGCGGTTACTACGCTCGACTTTCCTGACAACGAAACGACGACGTTTTGGGTGGGTACTGAAGAGGGGAATGTTTATCAGGCGAACCGATATGATCGTGCTGGGGCGAAAGCAGGACTGAATCAGTACGACATCTACAAAGGACATTCTGGGCCTGTTATGGGGCTTGACTTTCACCCACTGGTGGGACCGGTTGACTTTTCAGATCTGTTCTTGACTGCTAGCGTGGACTGGACGGTGAAACTATGGCGGGCCAAGAGTCTTGCGAAGCCGTCGACGGTTGGGCATGCGATTGGACCGATCTATTCGTTTGACGAGGCGGATGATTACGTGTACGATGTGAAGTGGCATCCCACACACCCAGCCCTGTTTGGGACAGTGGACGGATCGGGCAAGTTTGACTTGTGGAATCTGAACACGGACACGGAGGTGCGTGGTCATTTGGCTTGGCGGTGCTGTCCGGAGCTGAGTGGATATGCAGGTGCCTGTGGTGTCCACGAGCGTTGTATCGGGACGCGCGATCAACAAGGTGGAGTGGGATCGGAAAGACGGACGACGGGCCGCGCTTGGGGGGAGCGACGGGAAGTTGTACGTGTATGATATTGGAGACATGGCACTTCCGAGAGAGTCAGAGTGGACAGACTTGCAAAAGACAGTTGCGGGACTGACGGGAGTGGGGCAGACGAATGGGGTCGTTGATGGAGAAGGGGCACGGATCATTGCTGGACGGTAGTTCCGTTGCGGAGTGCCGATCCGACCTATTTCACTTTAGATCTTGTTGTCCCCTGTTGTCATGTCCGCTCTCTTCAAATCTGCTACCAGATATCCTCGAATTCTCCGTACAATCCACCGAGCAACAATGACCACAGCCAACTGCACTTTTGTACAGGTAAGTCGTCCAGTTCACTCTACTTCTCGCGCTCATCCCGCACAGGATCCACACCAGTGCGTGTTCCACTTCCACGTCCCACTGACCATCCCGCGCTTATTCGCCAAGACTCTTGCTGTAAGTCTCTCCCCATCCGACCCCGCACTGCTCCTCATCCAGTCACCAGCATTCCCGGCCCGATCGAAGTCCACGATGAGGTCTGCTCACATCTCCCTCCTTGCCTCCTTGACTCACCTTGCACCTCTAGGTCCTCCTTGCAAATGCCCACCCGTCCATGTCCCACATGTCCCTCGATTTCGCCGCCGCCTTCAGAGACTGCATCCGCATGACCAGGTCCGCTACCTTTGCACCGTCCATGCTCATGCTCGCTCATGTCCCGTCTAGGCTCGTCTTGGAAACACACGATGGACAACCTTTCTTGATTGCAGGCTCAGGTACCCTGGGTTGGGATCAGGTTCGCGCTCCACCCCCCTTTCTCGCCCTCAGCTTGACTTTGGTCAAAGGTGTCAGCCAACCTCGTTGAACCGGACGAGGACGTCCTCGTCTTGAACTGCGGCTACTTTGCCGAGGGACTCGTCGATTGGTTGGTCTTGCCACATTCATGGTTCCCAGCGCAACGATAACCTTGGCATCGTCAGCTTGCAGGCCTATGGCGCAAAGGTCGACCAGCTCAAGTCTGAAGTCGGTGGGACGGTCAAGCTATCTGACATCGAAGCCGCTCTCAAGCAGAAAAAGTACAAGCTCGTCACCATCACGCATGTGGACACTTCAACAGGTATGTTGCCGCGTGATATTTGCATCCTTGCCTCATCGACATGGATGATAGCTGTCCTCTCGGATATCAAAGCCCTCGGAGAGCTGGTTTACAACGTCTCACCAGAGACACTGGTGCGTGACACCTACCGCCAGTAGACTACGAATTCATCTAGTACCTCCAGGTTGTCGTCGATGCTGTTTGTTCTGTTGCGAGCGAGGAGATCCGGATGGACGCCTGGTGCATCGACGTCGTTCTAACAGCCAGCCAGAAAGGTCTCGGCACTCCACCTGGTCTCAGCATAGTCGTAGCAAGCAGGAAGGCTCTCAAAGTATGATAATCTTCCCATTTCTTCGTCCGCTTCCAACTCGCTCCCCGTCTAGGTTCTTGAGAACAGATCGACACCCGTGAGGTCGTACTATGCTAACTGGGAAAAGTATGGCTATCGTTCTCCGTTTTCCTTGTCTCATTTCTTTCGACCGTGATTTTAGGTGGCTCCCTATCATGAGAGCTTACGAACGCAACACCCCTGCCTACTTTGCTACCCCACCCGTCAATCTCATCTACGCCTACCGTGCCTCGCTCACGCAAATCACTCAAGGTCCTCTATCCCTTCAAGATCGACTCCAAGCATACAAAGATGTCAGTAGACGCTTCAAGAAAACCGCAGAGGACCTTGGGTTCAAGAACGTTCCCCTAAGCGAAGAGGTTTCAGCCAACGGCATGACCGCCGTAAGTCGCTTTCCTTCACCCTTTCCCCGCAATTGCTCATCCTTTGTCTCCTACTCGAACAGCTCTACTACCCCGAGGGAATGGCCGCAAGCGACATCATACCTCGTCTTTTGAAGAAGGATATCGTGGTTGCCGGTGGTATACATTCTAGTATCAAAGGTTCGTTGAGACATCTCTTTCCCTTTGTTGACTGACGTTCTACATTCACAGACAAGTATTTCCGTGTCGGGCACGTCTCTTCATTTGCGTACTTGGTGATCCCATGTAACTGACAGTTATTTCCCTAAACAGACACATGGGTGTCACCGTCGTCGAACCCGAGCGAGGTGACATTGACAGGGTCTCAAAGGGGTTGGCGGAGGCACTCGAGGAAGCTAGAGCTGCCAGGGCAGCATTCATGGCCTGAAATCGAGGGTAACTACTACACACATGACCCCAGCTCTGCGGTATCTACATCTATGTCATGTCAAGTTACTCTCACAGAATAAAATACCGTCTTGGAATCCCCATAGGAACATGACTTGTGATCAACCTGGTGCACTTTTTCGCAGCGGGCTAAACCTTTGGAGATGTCACGACTGCATGTGGGCAGACCTCAGACTGATGCCCCGGCACGCCACAGCACGAGAAGAACACTATGTATTTGCAAGAACGACATATCTAAGGACTCGAGGTGCCTTTGCACCAGGCCTCCTGACGATTGTAATCAAAACATTTGCAGCTCAATTGTACAAAAAACAAGATCGTCCCATCAAGGTACACGCGCGATCACGCTACGCTGATTTCCCTATGTTCGCCTTCCCCTCCCGTTCTCTCATACCACAACTTCCCTTCGGTAGTCGGCGCGATGTATCCAGCTCTAATCACGAAATCACCAAAGCGCTCGCCCTCGTGACGTTCGAGCGCGTATCTCTTGATCATGGGCTTGAGGATCGCCAAGATCTCGGGTTCGGACACGGTTTCGCGGTATATCTTGTTGAGTCGTTGACCGTAGTATCCACCACCGAGGAGCATCGCGTAGCTTCCTGGAGCCTTTCCAACGAACGCCACCTCTGCGAAATGTGAATCAGAAAAAAAAAGGGAAACGACGATGGAGGTAAACACACCAGCAACGTAGGGTCTGGCGCACCCGTTCGGGCAACCAGTCATTCGCATGACGATGGAGTCGTGGCGCAGACCGTTCTCTTCGCATATCTTTTCCACTTTATCGACCAGCACCGGCAAGTACTGCAAGTGGAACGACTTGAGACACGAATGTACATCCATTATAATAACAACTCACCCGCTCGGATTCAGCCATGGCGAGACCTAGATATCTTTCTCGTTGAGTGACGGGCAAGGTTTAAAAAAAATGGAAAATGCTTGCCGCATGTAGGGAACGCCACGCAAGCCGACGCCGAGAGCCGCAATCCCGAAAAATTGAGGTTGTCGAGCTTGTACTCGGCGAGCAACGTCTTGATCCTCAGGACCTCCTCCGGAGGAATTTCAGAAATGACGAGATGCTGATTCGTAGTCAGACGGAATGTGCCCTTGTGGACCTTGGCGATTTCACGAAGAGCAGTCTTGAATTCCCGTCCGGGTTCGTCTTGGACGCGTCCGTTCTCGATGAAGACCGTCACGTGGTGCCTGCCATCCTCACCGACGGTCCAGCCGAAATGATCCATGTTACTTTCAAAGGAATAGGGACGAGCTGGGGCGAGCTCGAAGCCGAGGCGGGACTCTACTTCACTCTTGAAGTGAGCAAGGCCCATGCGATCAATCGTATATTTCAAGCGAGCGTTCTGCGTCGGAGGTCAGAATTCAATCATGTGAATGTTCAGCAATTGTTTTCACCTTTCGACTATGGGTGAAAATCAGCGAAGGGACTTTGTCAGAAGAGCATGGAAACTCACTCGGCGCGATTCCCGTTGTCCCGCTGGGTTAGCATAACCTTTTCTGCCACGAGTGGTCCCTGCTCAATAGTACAGAAGCCAATGACGTCGCCAATGCGAGGGTACGTCTTTTTGTTACCGTGGGTCACACCCATACCACCGCCAATTGTGACATTGAAACCTTCCAATTCACCATCTTCGTCGACGATAGCAATGAAGCCGAGGTCATTGGCAAAGACGTCGACGTCGTTGTAAGGGGGAACGGCGACTGCGACTTTGAACTGGATGGGAATCAATCGCTGACCAATCACTGAAGGAAATATGCGGACCTTGCGAGGGAGATAGAACTCGCCATATAACGGCTCGAAATCCTTGACAGCTTCGCCAGCCACCATCTTTTTATCGAGCCAAATTTCATGATATGCAGTCGTTCTGGGCAGCAAATGGTTGCTGACGAGTTTGGCAAACTCATATGCACGAGAATGAAGCCTCGACAACGAAGGAATAGCAGAGCAGACCACATTACTGGCAAGACGTGAACCGCAGATCATTCGACGAGATGGTGCAACGTACCGATTAACGTCACCACACGCAGCCAAGGTATCCATCAGCACTCGGTTAATCTTTTGAATAGAGGGTTTCAAATGACGTTTGATAACACCGTGGAACTGGAAGGTGGCCCTCGTGGTGATCTTCAGTGTGCCGTTACCATGCTCGTCGGAAATTTGGTCCATCTGCAACCATTGCTCTGGCGTGCAAACACCACCTGGCGTGCGCGCACGGATCATGAAGCTGTAGGCTGGCTCGACTCCCTGAGCCTGACGCTCGTCACGAATATCCCGGTCGTCCTGCTGGTAGATCCCGTGGAACTTGGTAAGCTGAGTGTCGGATGGAGCGAGCGCTCCGGTAGTCGTATCCTCCAAACCCTCTGCGATGGTACCACGAAGGTACCCAGAGGCTGCTTTGATATGCTCGTTCGTGATTGGCTCGGGTTCAGCTTCCGTAACCTGGACGCTATCGACACCAAGCGCCTTCCAAACCTTGGGTTCCCAGATCTTGTATCCAGTCTCAGGTCCATCAGCGTCTTGATCGTCTCCCAAACTGAGATCAACAAAGCGCTCGCCCCCGAGCTGCTCGAGGCGCAAGTCAAGATCCTTGGCGGGTTTGTTGTAATAATGAGCGTCTTCAGGTCGAGGCCAGTAGTGGCTATCTCCGAGGCCGAAGACGGTGTATCGCAGCTTGGAAAAAGGCTTTTCATGACGAAGCGCAGCAGCGTTCAAGGCTCTGAAAAGCTGACGTCCATTTTGAGGCGGTTCACCCTGACCGGCGACGGAGGTCACGAATGCAACGTGTTCCTCTTCTACGAGGTTTTGGATGGTCATTGAGTCGAGGGTCCCGATGGTGACCGACATGCCTCTCGCCTTGGCGCGGTTGAAGAGTTTCTTGGCGTACTTTTCGGCTGTGCCTCCGTCCGAAGCGTATAACACGAGAAGGGGTGGTGCGTCAAGTGCAACAAGCAAATCTTCATAGGCCTGCTGGGCCTTCCGCCTACGGGCCTCCTTGACGCTCTCACCCAAGCTGCTAACGAGCTCACTGGCCAACTCAGGCTTGGAGCGAACGAGCTGAGAGAGATGGTTTTTCCGATCAAGGAATTGCTGCAGGTCATTCTTGACAGCGTCAGAATCGAGGTGGAAAGGTTCTTCGCCTCTGGCCTCCTTGGTGGGGTCCCAGCGATACAAAGGCCAGTAACCAGAGTCAACCGCAAGCTTAGTCTCCTTCAACAGCTCAAGCGCCGGGGAGTTCTCCCCGTGGTAAGGAAGGTATGCGAGGACGACCGATGGGCCTTTGTGCCTGTCGGCTTCCATCATGGCCTGCAGGACCTGTGCGTATGAAGAATACACAGCGACACTGGAAACGTAGACATCACCGTGGTTCATGGCGTACAAGCCAACATCTTGTTTGCGACGGTGCGGATCGGCTGCGTTTCGGGACGAAAAAGGTTGAGTGTCTAGGATGAGAATGTTGATGTCGAGGCCAGAGGCTATGGCATGGTGTAAACCCGATGAACCAAGATCGTAGGCCCAGGCATCTGAGCCAAGTATCCACCTGGACTTCGAAGGGAAGTATGCCTTTAATGCAAGGATGCGATCAACGAGCACGTTGGAAAGCTGGGAAGATTCCAACGCTGCAGTCACTTGAGCACCAATAGTACGGCTCTTTGAGCTGTCGTCTTTAGCTTGTAACCACTGAGCAAGAAGTCTGTGCAACTCGGTACTGAGTTCCTCGACCTCCATCAACTCCTGAACTGAGCTGATGAGCTGAGCCCGCTGGTCCAATTGGCCTCTGACCCGGCCCAGGGCATACTCAGGACTGGTAGCTATGTCGCCCTGTGCAGGAACTAGCTCAGGAGAGTTTGAGATCTCCAATCGTGGACCAAAAACGTGAGACAAGATCTTGGTGTAAGAAGATTCGTGCTTTGGAACGTGAGGGACTGGAGCGTGCGACGAGGAAAGGGCCTCGTTTTGGAGGTGCAGGGGGGATGTGAGGGGAATGTTGCTCGCGGTGTGAACGAGCTTGAGCAAATTGGGGTGACTGACTTGCTCGACGTTAGCGAACCAAACGCTCTGAACGGATACCTGTGAGTGAGCCTGGCGCTCCTGCAGTGCGTCGATGATGTCGAGATAAAGTGGTGTCCATTTAGTGCTCGAACGGTGGAGCTGCTCAAGTACGAGCACACGAGAAGCTGAGAGGGGAATAGCGCGCAGGATGTGGGAAGGGGAGAGAGGAGCAAGTAGTCCGACGGAAACGAACGACACACCGTCGATCTCCGGAATGCTGGGAATATTTCCAAGAACGAAGACGACAGTGTTTGGATGCTCGTCACCGTGGATCGTCAAAGGAAGGCAGGGACGATGAGTGCGAGCGGACGTGGACAGCGCAGCGGATTCATAAAGTTGATGCAGAGCCGAAATGGGCTCTGGTGCACGGGTACGCCTTTCCAATCCCAGGTCGTTGGGACCCTTGTTGACGTCATCACTGTTGTCGGGGACATTCGTTCCACTCGGTGAGAGTGTTACTGTTTCGGAAAGCAGGAATGGTTGTACATCCTCTTCGGCAATGTCTACGACTGGACCGTCCGCTAGTTCATAAAATACGTGTACAACTGCCTTTTTCTCTGTGCGGGCAAGCCGAGAAGCAAGAAGGGCGTTATCATGGGCCTCTTGAGGCGTATAGGAAATCACGAAGAATGGGAATGCAGACTGGAGGAGGAGGACGTCTGACAAATCGTCCTTGACTGCAAGGTGGAGGACTAGCGGGAGGGAGGAGAGCTCTGTAGCAAGGAGTACGAGACGGAGAGTTGTTTGGGACGTGACAGAGGAAGTGAAGGAAGCTAGCGGCGTGCCGGACGCAACCCGGAGTATGGACACACCCGGATCACCGCCTGCAGGGACGGATTGAACGCTTGGTCGACGAGAGGATGTGTTTGAGAGGGCCTTATAGGACTCGGCGAATGGCGATAACACGAGGCCAGAGGGCTGGGTATGGAGGACGGTGTCCGAGGCAAGAAAGGCTACCCGGGAGACTGTTGGGATCGCGGCCATGGCTGACGGAAACGGTGAGCTCGACGTGGGGGACGACGAGGGAAGACAGACCTTGTAATATGGCAACGCTAGTATGGGGAAGCGGACGTGCACCGTGTCGAGCATGTCGTCGGTCTTAACTGAAATTGCTCGCAAGCACACCATCCCGTCGCCATCCGCTTCAATTCGGAATACAACTTTGTTTCCCAGTCATAACAATCAAAATAGTTACGCCACTGGGAACCTGTACTTCTAAGCTGACCAATCAACCTGCTGTGCTTTCACATCCTTCAGATAGTAATGTGCCCTTCCAAGCATCCAGATTGTAAACGAAAATTTGAAGTTAGGGTACGAGATCATGCAGTTCTTGTTAAACACGCCCTCAATTGCTTCTTGCGGCCACGATCCATCCTGTTGAACAACATCTCAGCACGTGACGTGTGTCTATGAGAGCCATCATTTCTCACCGGAAGCTGTCGCGACATGACTAACTTGACTGCCTTGTCAATGGGTTCCGCATGCGGGTACCTGGCGTACATGAGAGCCATCGCAGCCCAACATGTCTGCACAACCTGAGTATTTTCGTGTTCAACCCAGCGGCCGAGTTCGCAACTCTATATACCGAGCACATGACAGGCGAGTGTGGGTCAGCATATGCCAAATACGAGAGTATAGCGACAGCTGACCTTGTAACTTTCCCCCCACCCTCCGTCCTCTCGTTGTTTCGAAAGCAGAAACTCACACGCACGTCGGACGGCGGGGCTATTCGCGTAGTACTCCCCGCCAAGTGCTAAACTTTCCAACGCAAATTGGGTCGCATAAGTGAAACAGATCCCCCACGATCCGAACCAGCCACCCTCCGGTTTCTGCACTTCGTGAAGCCATTTTATCGCCTCCGTAATCGTCCGCCTGGTGATGCTAATTAAAACCATCCCGCCGGGTGAAATCGGCACGACTTACCCGATCTCTGCTGCGCGATAGTTCGGATAATATTTCCTGAAAATTGACAAGGACGTTATCACGGAAGTCGTGCATTCCGGGTAACAGAACTCAGTCATGATATCCCCTGTGGGAAGTTAGTTCGACGACATGATTATGGCTAGCACACCGTACCAAAGACCTCCGCAACATTGAGCCACTCCAACCACTTGGGTCCCCTCACAAGCTCGTAGCTTGCATAACCGCCATTGCCGTTCTGCATCGAGAGCAGTGTGTCGACAGCGTCGAAGAGCCGATCATCTGAGATGACCTTCTCCGTTTCTCTAAGGGTTATACTGAGCGGGAGGGTCATTTCTGACAATCAAGCATACGTACTCCACCTGGTTCTGGAGGTACAAGACCGATTTGAGACCTTCTCCCGTGCAGTCACTGACAGTATAGCCTTGTTCTTTCGTGCTGAACGGCCATGCTCCCTTGGTTCGGTGACGATAAGCTGTCTCATAATGCTTCGGGTTCTCTCGAATTTGGCAGATATCCAACCACCCCAAGGCCATTCTCAAACTTTCCTTGTTTTCCGGCTCTTCCGCAAGCCCCGTCTCAACAAGCGCCTGCGTGATGAATCCAATATCCCAAAGTTGGCTGCCGTTCGTCCCACACATCATTATGCCTTCCGCGCCAAGCCACATGAAATCAGCACGCTTGATGGCGTGCTGACGATATACCTCTGTATCGGGACCATCAACGACGAAACGACACAACAAGTTCATCATCTTGGAGACAGGTCCAAGGGTCTGGTATTCCGTATTTTCGTCCTCATAAACGACGAGCTTGTAGGTGCGCTCCAACGCAGCTTTGCGAAGAGCAGGGATGGCGCAGCTCTCGTAGATAGATAGTACGGCATTCATCGCATCGAGAACCGAGGTATGAGGTGAGTAGAGATCGACAGCTGCGACATTGTTACGCTGTGCCGGCCAATATATGCGGTGGTAATCGGTCGTGTAGAGCTCCTGAAGATGAAAGCATTGAATGTGAGAGTATGGCGGACATCATGGATGTATACTTCGCGAAGGGAACGAATCAAGTCGTTTTCTTCCATCTTGAAGCGAATACCATAGAGATAACTCATGGGTATGTAGACATTACGGGTATGAATCCACCATTTGTGGGGATGGAATGGGGCCCACTCAGGGAAAAGCCTAGAAACGATCAACGCAGGGTCTAACATGTATTTGGGGTATTGAACTTACCAAAGCTCGGGAGGGACGGGATTGAATCCTTCCCAGTCGTAGACATTGAGGATTGCCAACCAAAACTTTCCCCAAGAGGGGGCACCAGTCGCTCCACCTGCATGACCGCAATCAACATGGAATGATAGGCACCTAGCACGAGAAACCTACCTAGCCGGTGAAGGGTAGCCCTTGCCCTGACAGCAACTGGGTGCTCAGCACTCATGCCGAGGATTCGCAAAGCCGTATAGTTGAGGGCAGTTCCGAACACAGTCGAGTGTCCTTCGATGTGTCTAGGGGGGTTACACGGTGCTCACCTGACATAGGATTGTATACTTACAGACCCCAACCTCCGTCTTCAGGATGCGCCCGATTTATGAGGTAACGAATCATCTCGAGGCGTTCTTCCTCTTTGAACCCCATACCAGCAGCATAGGACCCGATGACAAGGCCAGGGTACAGGAACATTGGTCCACCATACTCGCCAGCCCAATGCCCATCATGCGACTGCAGGTGCTTGTAAAAGGTATAACCATTCCGGGCAGCTTCAAGCGGTGTAGTTGCTTTCGGAAAGGCGGGGAGGTTCTGTCGAGGTCATTCGCGGTTCATCGCATGTATCACGCACGGACGAATACTTACAAGAGGTTGACCCGTCCAGTACTTGTCTATATGGTTCTGAGGCCACCTCTCGCACTCTTCGTCGGTCTTCAGGTAGTGCCAAGTGTGGCGACCCCCATCGTTCACGAGCAGCCTCCACCGAGAATAGTCGGTAAAGGGCTTTTCGCTAGACTCTGGAATGTCGAGTGGAGAGTACAGTTTTGCGAGCTGACTGGCAGACATGAAGATGGTCGTTCCAGAGAGAAGGCTGCGGAAACGAATATTTAAGCGTTAATCAGACCATTTGCTGAACAGTCGGAGGTCGGCTCATAGCGCGTCCACAACGTGACATATATAACTATCGTTTCGCTGGCCATGAGCAGCTTCCGTGACTCGTCGATACTCATCATAGAAACAGGCAGAACAGTCGTCAGGGCTGGCCTCGGCATACAAGAACTTCTGAAAACTCCAACAGTGGTCCGTTGCACTTGACTTGTCGCCGATCGGCACTAACAGGGCAAATACGTCCAGGAAATATCTGCACGCGTCGGTTTGAGACAGACAGCGGGTGAATCCTCGTCCAGTTCCACCACAAATGGAAAACAGCCCAGCGGAACCGGAGAGGGTAGTGACTGCTGGCGTCCCACAACCCGCCTCTCCTCGCTCCCCTTCCACACAAGTACCACCGCGAAGGTGAATGACTATCTTGTCGGCACCCAACTCGACGAAGCGCTCGAAGCAGGCCACGACGTCCTTGTGTCATGGCCGTTCGCAGATGGCGATATCCGCGATTGGACTCAAGCTGAAGCTGTCTGGTGTGCACTCCAATGTGTCTGTCGGTGCTGGATGCATTCTTACCACTGAAGCGTGCAGGAAACACGTCATTTTCAACAGACTTCAGATAAAACGCACTCAAAACGAGTCTCCAGTCATGCTTTCCATTGCGCCGGGGCTATCCCGTGGCTCTCAAGAGCGAATATGTCAACTCTTCTTTGAGCGCCTCAATGTAGCAAGCTTTGCGATCGTTGAACGGCCCATGACACAAATATACGCAACTGGGCAACTGAACGGCGTTGTCGTCGACATAGGATACGAGAAAACAGATGTATCACCTATATATGACGGTTTTATCGTGCATTCTGCACGGTCTTCGACTTCCCTGGGCATAGGTGACTGCGAAAAGTACCTTGCCAATCTTCTGCGCTCAAACCAATCTGTCATGGCCGCCGCCTCCCCCTCCGATTCCCCTAGGGATCCCGAAGCCATACAAGCGTTCCTCCTTGATCTTGTCAAATACATCTGGTCCGAGGGCCACGTTCGCGTTCCGTCAGACGGTCAAATTGCAGAAGTACTAGAGGATGAGGGGGTCACAGATATTGCCGCAGTCCTAGTTGCGGGAAAAGAAAAGGCTGTAATCGAGGCTGGGACAAAGAAAAAAGCTACCGCAAAGGCATCCGCTGCAGAACAAGCACGCGCGAAAGAAATTGAGGCTCTTGACCTCCTCACACTGCAGTTCCGCGACCACTCGATCACGTTGGGGAAGGAGCGACATCGGTTCTGCGAACCACTTTTCGACCCTTCGCTTCTTTACTCGTTACCTCAAAAAGACGAGACAGGACCTGAGGACGATCCGCTCTCGTTACAGGATACGGTTGGATTTTCAGTCAGTCAGGCTGATGTTGATCAGCGATCGTACATCTGGCAAGGACTTTTTGTCACTGGAGACCTAGCAAGCCGCGTCAAGGGTACGTTCTCTGCTTTATTCCTCGACCTATACTGAAAACCTGTCGGATAGGAATTGGTACTGCGTTGCAGTCACGTTTATCGCCATTTATTCTTGGTAATCCAGATCAGCATAACGATGTTCAACCCCGATCAATTCGTGTCGTCAGCGTTCCTGAGTATTTTGCTGAGTGTCGAGAGAAGGGAGACGGTCTTGCAGCCTTCTTGGGAACCAGCATTGTCGCCAAGGTCAATGTGAAACTACCATTTTTTCTACGCCTTACTGACAGTCCCCGAACCAGATTTCTTTCAACGACGCTCAAGGAAAGAATTTTGTTTCAAAATCGGATTACGACGAGAAAGGCCCGCGCGCTATCATAGAAATGTCACCTACATTGTTGTAAATCTTCAGACTTGGACCCTCTACAGGGGTTATCTACCTAATGCGGAGTTTGAAATTTGTGTAAAAACTGTACAGTTGTTCACCGGCAATCATCGGCATAGAACTCTACTGATACCATTGCTGTTCAACACCCAAAAAGCCATCCACAAGACACCCGTCACTTCACGACCCCAAGTCATACTCGATGGCACCTACCAAGAAATCCAAAGCTGTCAAGTCGACCGAGTCCATCGCGTCTCGTCTCGCTCTCGTCGTGAAGTCGGGCAAGTACACGTTGGGATACAAGTCAGCGTTGAAGCAAATGCGCAGTGGCAAGGGTGAGTATCTTCAGTTGATAAACTCACGGGGACTGGAGCGTGAGGCTGAGAAGGTCCCTTGGCTGACGATCGTTTTCCTCGTCATTTTTCTATGCCACATTCATAGCCAAGCTTGTCTTGATCGCCGGAAACTGCCCACCCCTCCGCAAGTCGGAGATTGAGTACTACGCCATGTTGTCGAAGACAACAGTACACCATTTCGCTGGCACCAACGTCGCTCTCGGCACTGCTGCCGGTAAACTGTTCCGTGTCGGGTAAGTCGACCGCATATCTCCTATCGTTCATATCCATCTGACAAGCGACTAGTGTTATGACTGTCACCGACCAGGGCGACTCGGACTTGCTTACTTTCGCCGAAGGCAATGCGGCATAAAAAGGCACAAAATACGACTAGGGGCGCTTTTATGATACTTTATGTGAGATTTATGTCACAGGCCTTTTCTACTCTCGCATACGTCGGGTAGCGCCAATTACACTATGCATTACCATGCACATCTACTTTGTTCCATGAGTTCAATGTTGTGACACTGTCAATATGTATCAGTTCCCTCTACATCCCCGCTTCTTTGTGCCCCGCGAGAGTCCCAGTCGCGACCAGACTGTCAACCATGCGGACAAACGCGGGATAAAGGATACTTTGCTCAACCTCATTGGGTCGTATAGGCGGGTAAATCGCCGATTGAGGACGGGATAAGAGTGGCTGCCTGGACAGCGGTAGTTTTTTCCGTACCTCGATGTCTACGACCTCAGGTGTGAAGACGTCATATGGTTGGCCGGAGGGGAGGCTATCGAATGCGATGGGACTGTCGCCGCCCTCTTCATCCTGTACGTTCAACCGACTCCACTTGCGCGATATACCTTGGGACGCGCTTGCTTGGCTGTGCCCTAGATGGACAGGTGGCATCGAGACGGAAACCAACAATAAGTCCGTGGGAGTTTTGTGGTGGGGGAGTGGGGGTGGTGGTTGGAGAGGGTGCGGGGGTGCGAGGATTGAAAGTGGCGCTAAAACATCCATAGATGCACGCGGATCGAGGAGTTTACGGTGCGCATGTTCGAAGTGGGTTTGAAGTTGTTGCACGCGGGTGAATGCCTCGTTGCAACCTTGAGGTATACTTGAGCGTAGTGACAGGCAAACACTGAGACTTTCACGTACCGCGTGCCGGACATCTTAATGCCACCCTTGACAAATGGCTGAGTTCGACGTGTGTCTTCAGTGCCCCCAACGAACTATGAAGTCGTCCAGAACAACGAGAGTATGAACATTGATACATTCCATCCTGCAATAATGGAACAAGGCCACTGAGACTTGGATATGGGCATAAACTTGCCACTCACCTGCTGCACAACACGAGAGCAGTGTCGAAGAAGATGCTGTAAACCAAAACATGCAAGTTAGTAATTATTGACAAAAATTTCAGGGTGAAAAATGCAATGGCACCTCCTCCAAGAGCTACCAAGTAATCCTGCAGGCAAACCCAGCCACTTTATCAAATGCAGGGAAAAGCTGCAGGATTCTGGATAGCACCTGGGGGGAGTGATGTCTTTTGAGAAGAGAAGTCTGGTGCCAGCAACCACAGAAACAAAATAAACAAAGAATTGTCATGTTAATCACCTTGGCTAATGTGTCCCAGCTATTGAGTGTGATGGTACAGCTCTTCCATTCACACTGCATTGTCTGGATGACACAGCGTGCAAGGTAGACAACTGCTTCCTTTGACAAGTCAACCTCTGACATATTAATCTTGGATGGTAACATCCAAAGAGAAAGGCATATTGTTGAAAATATTTGGAAAAATCATGTTTTTATTGATTGGCCAAAATTGGGATTAGCAAAATACATACATGTAAATAAATTAAAAGCAAATTACCAATCAGCATAACATACAATAATGTAGGATTTTACAGCTACAAATGACATTTATAATACATTACATTTTATTATATTGGATTTTAATTACAAATTACAAATAGTTATGTTGTAGCTTATATAAGTGGTTTGAACACAGTAGTGTTCTTACCACATATTGGTGATAAAACATACTCAGAAAGGCCATCTGGTGGCATCAAACACCTTGCTTAATATGTTTTACCCAGCCAATAGTTACAAGTAAAATCAATTGTGTATTTGTTATGAGATCTGCATGTACTATACTAATACTAGTGATTTGTCAGGCTGTGTGACACTGACACATGACAAGATTCACTAGAAATTTCATTCATTGTCAGATTTTGTCAGCCATGGAGACAAACACACTATTTTTATAGCTTCAAGTTCTGGTTAAGTCATGATGACTAATTGATAATGCAATTACAACATACAAGTACCTACACTTGCAAAGCAGTCTCATAGACTCTAGTCATTGTACAAGCTCTGATTGGTTGGTGGAGAACAAGTTCAGATTTGTACTATCTCATATTTGTTCATCCTAGATATGTCCTAGGAGGCTGGGACTCAATTAAATCACCATATTGCCTTTTTTATACTTATCATAATTAATTAATTGCATCTACTGAAAGATTTTCATTGGTTGAGGCTGTGATGTGTGACAAGATTGAAATTTTCATCAATTTGAGGCCTGTGTGATGTGTGACAAATGAATCAATAATATTAGTATAGTAGTAATCATTTTTATCATCTAAGTTTGTTAGACCTGATTCATAAGTAGAATAAATGGCCCTCTAAGTACACCTGGACCTGCATGTCTGTATTGGCAACATTTGAGATAGTGTTGGACCAGAGGTAGTGAAAGAAGGTAAAGAAGACATTTGTTTTGGGAAGATGGATCTGCCTATGAGACTGTAGCCACAAGAAAAAGGAACATCAAAAAACAGTCAATTAAAAGAGCCTAGAGAACCAATTGTTATGTAACATGCACTCCTGTATTTGTGATTGAGGGAGGTGTACCAAACTCAATTGTTGAAAGGAGATTTATGAGAAACAGGAGCTTGCTGATGAACTGAACTGAGCAGATGAACCAGATTGGAGCTGGTGTCTGTTACAGTTTTTCCTTCATCCTCTGGGCTCTCCTTTTTTTTCTCTCTCTTTTGCCTGAAGCCATCATATACATGGACAATGTTTCTCCTATTGGGTAACTCCTATTTTGTTACCCTTGCCTCTATCCTCCATTGTTCCCTTCTTTTGGCATTGCTCTTGGCCCTACTTTTCATTGTTCTCTTCTTTTGGCACACACTCTTACGGACAGCATTTCCCTTTCATTGGAGATTCTCTAATCCCCAATAGTTTTCCCATTGTCCTCCCAGTTTAGTAGTTGGTCTGTGTACAGTATCTTCACTAGACACTATAAATACACTGACTTGTACTTATATTATCCTTTAGCTAGTTCTACACAATATCAGTGTACTTTCTAGTCCTTCCAAGTTCTTAGCATGTGTCTAAGTTCTTGAGATTTTCCACTTGTACAAGTCATCAAATACTTTACACTCAAGTTGTGTTCACTTGCCAGGATTTATGCTTCAGCATAACAGTGTCAGGGACTGACATTTTTGAAAGTGAAACCTGGACCTTTTAGGTCCAGGAACAAATGCAAAAAAAGTGCATGTAGTCTTCATTATAGTAACTTATAGAAGATAAAAGATTGAAGGAACTTGATGTAAAGATGAATATATGGTTGAAAAAGCTTGATTGTGATTCATGTTGTTCACATATTTATTTATTATATTATGATTATCTTGTACTTTGCTTTGTCATTGTTATGTACACTTGAACTTCATATATCATCATTCAGATTACTGACAATGTCTAGTGAGTTCTTTCATAGATCTTGGGTTTGAAATTGCTTGTACTATATAGTGCATTTCAAAAAGAGATATGTCTCCTCTAATTAAAAAGGCAAATTTTTCTGTCATAAGTTTATTCTCACACAATTATGGATGCCCAAGAAATACCATCAAGCAAGGTGATCTATTGACTATTTGCACCATTAGGATTGCTTTTACAAGTACATTAATATCTATGATTTGTTTGCAAATTTCTACAATAATTGGTAGTGGTGTAGCATGGAGGTGTCAAAGTTCCAGACTCCATCTTGCACATACACACACACATATATATATACACACAATACACACATTGATGACATGCAAACAGATGCTAAGATTCTCATAGACATGAATGTAGATACATATGTATGTATATTGGCAGAGCACTTATCAAGAAATGGGCAAGAAAGAGTTATTTCGCCATCATTTAGTTGTCCTGAAATCCATATTAAAGATTACCTCAGAGGCTGAAGTCTTTTTGGAGGGTGACTAACTAGGCAACTCATCATTATCATTGATCTTTCTTTTGTCTTTTTTGTTGTTGTGAGGCTTCTGAGTTAGAGTCTCCAACAAGCCAACTTGAGTGTAGGTAGCTGCACAAGCTGTTCTGATTGTTCTGATTGTTGGAGTGGTTGTTCAGCTGAATGTTCCACTTGTGCATACATCAGAATTATCAGGATTAGGATCAATTTCTGACTCCCAACTTCCAAGAAGGATTTTGTCTGTAGCAAATATGTCAGACACTTGCAAACAAGTACTGTCAAATGTAAAAATGTTATTATCACTATAGCAGTAGTGGGTTTTTTGTACCTCCTCCAAAAAGTGTTGCCATGCCATTTTTACATCTCCATGGACACTATTTGTTGATGTTTGTGTCATATATATATATTTCATCTGGGTGACAAGTCTAAATTTATTCATGCATCAAATCTAAGACAACTAAAGGTGGCATTCTAAAGATTCTTGGTCCACTGTCATCTTGTTAGTATCAGAACCTATCTAAGTCATCTGTTGTGGACCATCTATTTATCTGCTCCCCATGTGCAAGTCATTAGTGATACTCCATCACCTGACTCCTCAAGTGCAAGCCCCTTGCCTTTGTCAAGTTTTATCATCACTGGACATTAACCCCTGTCTATCTTGTATGCTATCTTGCACATTTTCATGCAATGTTTTTTTGCATCATTTGACATAGTTATTGCTTTTGTTACATTACAGCAGGTCATTGAGGTGGGAGGACTATTGGTTGCTGACATGTACACTCCATCACATTTGGATACACAGACCAATTCACTGATGGAACAGAGACTGGGCTGCATCATGCTCTGTGATGTATCTCGAATTGAAGGTATGTTTTACAGTTTGAGCAGGACACTACCATTCTGAGTGAGACATGTACCTTGTATGGGTTTGGTGTCAGCCTGATGGATGATGCTGTGCACAGCTTCACATGGTTGGTTGAACATTTGCTGTCCAGCGCCTATGTGCTTGTAGGGGACATGAGCAAAGGTTGTTCTGTGTTGTATGAAGATTCACTTTGTGCTGTTGTTGCTGCAGAGATGGCAACTGCATCACAAATTACTCATTGTGTGGCAATGCTTGAGAGCCACAACATTCCTATGCAAAAGTCTGTTGTGTTATCTATGTATGCCAGGACAGAACTTCAGCAAAAACTGGTTCAAAGGCATCTTCAAGTTCTGGGCCAATTAAAAGATGCTGTATACATGACAAAACACATCAGCAAACTAACCCTCACCTTGCCCAGACTGTTCAGAGCTGTACAGACTATCCCAACAAGGTTTACAACTGGCTAGAGAATGTGAAAAGAAAATCCTACCTATAAACCAGCCTTGAACATTTTACTGTGTACTTTTATGATAAAATCCATGAATTTAGTACACTTGCCCTGACAATTTTAGTTGAATTGCTTACATGGGATGCAAAACAATATGTTAGGAAAAGGATTAGTTTGCTGATGTAGTATGCCATGGGAGGATGAAAAATGTTTGAAAGTTGAGTGTCGAATGCTGACAATGGTTGCTTCTGTGCTACTGACATAGTAGTTCATACACATGTGTCATGAGTCATAAAGCCAGTAGTCCAAGTGAAGGACTCCATTCTGATATGAAACAGTTTACAATCTCTAGGCCTTCAAAGCTTCAAGGCTGGATGTGAAAATAATGGCAGAAAGATATTCACTTGGTTTTTGGTGACATTGTCAACATACAGTTTTAGATACTGCACCAAATTAGTAACTTGCCATGAATATATGCAGAATGTTTTCCTGGCACTCTCTCAACTTGATTATTGTCATGGATAGAGTATGGGGAGCTCACATGTTGGGATATAGGCAGGCAATAATTTGACTGAATTTGCTCCACATAAATACAATCCCTTAATATTGAAGCTTGTATTTGGGGGGAGCTGGCAAGACATAGTACATTGTGACAGGCCAAGACACCATGGTGTTGATTCGACTTTGTTGCAGGACAACTTGAACAGCACAATTGCCTCACATATTGCTTGTATGAGTGAGGAGACAATGTAGTGAAACTGGCACCAGAGGTTTTACTGACCCATGTCATAGTAGGTGTTGCCACAAATGTGGCCCTTCATTGGTTATATAACCAATTATAAACTATAGCTTGTTAGTCAGTATTGTGGAGTGTTATGAGGTGAATGTTATATTTACAAATGCATGAAGGTGGATGAAGGTATTAGACATGGAAAATATATAGTATGTTGTGATAGATTTTCTCTAATATCCATAATTAATTTGTCAGTAGATTCATCTTGGAGTACCCTGGTTGTGCTGTATGTGTGCTTGACAAGTCATTGTGTCCACTACCAGATCTTGTTCAATGTGTGGATGAATATCCCATCTATTATAATCTGATCTATTACACACAGTATGCAGCCTCCTGCTTTGACACCCCTTTAAACTTTTGTTGATGGTTACATGACTTCCTCTTGTCACACCATACCACTTGTGTGCACTGTCTGAAATTTTCAAGACATGTCTTCTATTACTATGATGCCATCTATATTTGTGACAAGATGTGAAGGTTGTTTCCCCTGACATCCACAGTTCCCTCAGCACTTTCATACATGCCAAAGAGTACACCATGATATTGAATGATAGTGATGTTGATGAAGTTGAGGTTTCTTTGAAACTGTAAGTCTAATCTTTCTTTCAAGATGGTGATTATATGCTAAATTCAGTTTGGCAGCTGGTTGATCAAAAATGACAAGACTGGCAAGGAAGCCAATAGAAACAGGATCTACCAATTGATCCTCAAAAAAATGAAACTCATGCCATATATGTAATCTGTATCTGCAAGTTGAGATGGTGCAGCAAGCCACTAGGTTGAGTATCCAGATGCCAGCAGAGGCTTCTGGATCATGTGCCAGGACTCAGACAGACTTACCGGATGGATGGATGGATGGATAGGGACTTCGGAATGTAGTCAGACTGTGACAGACTAACTGTGAATGGAAAAGGTGTGGTGTGAAATGTGCGTTTCTTGCACCAATCTGTCACTAAGCCTCTTCCCTGGCTTTTTCCATGCCCACTTGTGCCCATCTGACCCTAGGCGATTAATTTTGGTCTCATCAGACCATATCACCTTCTTCCAGTTCTCCAGAATCCAGTCCTTGTAAGCATGGGCAAAGTCCAAATGTGCTTTGTGATGTCTGGTAGAAAGTAGAGGATGTTTGGTCTTGACTACAGCCTTCATTCCAGTTTTTTTCAAGTGCTGGTGGGTGGTACTTGGATGGAGAGGCTGATTGATGATATTTGAAAGTATTTTGGTCACTTGAACTGCATTCTCTGCCTTTTGAGATGAGATGAGATGAACAGCATGGCGAATATTTGCAGGAGAAAGCTTTCATGGGCAATCTCCAGAGGACTTTTGAAGGTTGGAACACTCTTTGGAACGAAGTCTGGAGATAGTAGCAATGCTAATACCAGTAGTAGAGGCAATAGAGCAAGTAGAATGACCAGCATCAAGCTGAGAAAGAATGGTGTTCTTCTGGGTGGCAGAAAGAGATCTCATGATGATAATGGTTGGAAAGAAAAAGTTGTGGGAACTAATTCAAACTCAGACATGATATTTATATGTGTATCTTTATTTGTATGACAAACAAACACCAACAATCCTTTCATTTAACTAGAATCCTACCACTGATATCAAAAGGTGCAAAACTATTACAATGATGTCTCTGGATTAAAATGGCCATATCTCCACAGCCTGTGAACAAATCACATGACCTAGGGACCAATGTTGTAGCCAAGGGTTAGTAGCTCCCACACCCCCACCAACCCTAAGTGGAATTCTCACATCTTCCAATACTACACCATGTATACTCCAAAGGTACCAAACATTGTAATGATTTTGCACCTCACTGTATCTGTCAATATTCCAAACTGATCCTTGTCCTCCAATCCATTGTCCTATCCAACTCACTGGTAAATTAGTTCACTCAGAGTCCTATCCTTCATTGTTGTTTTACATACTATTACTTGTATTCTTGACATTGTTTCCTTATTCTTCATATGGAACACAGTCCTATAACTTTATATTTGCTTGTTGTTATGTTTCAAAGTCTTGGATATACCTGGACTATAAAGAGTTGTAATCTGACCTGTCAATACTATACATCTTCCTTTCCCTCACTATTATGTTCCCAAGTTTCCAGGTCTCCTCCTAAGCCTTTGTCAATATTGTCCATTGTTTCCTTTACATTACACTGTTCAATCCTTCCATCCACTAGTTTGTCTGATATAGAAGTGGTTCAGAATATCTGATTCCTATCTGTTCTGCTAGTCTGTCTGATATAAAACAGTCCAGAACATCTGATTCAAGTTTTCTGGAAGGTTCAGTAAGCCTTAGTATCATTCTTTTACCTTATCTTCTCTGTTTAGATTTCCTTTAGGGTCAAACTTATTGCACCTTTCTTATTTCTTTTGCTATTGACTGGATTGGATCCTATTCTATTTTCAACCAGGACTTAACACATTCTTACAATGCCCTGTGTATTTTCAAATATAAGTGTTGACTCTGCATTGAATAGAACTCCAGTTGAATCTTGTTAGATTCATGCATAAAATTCCTTGCATTATGCTCTGTCCCCTTGATGAGTCTCAGTTATCTCCTGCCAATGGTTTACACTATACTTGCAATTATGCCTTTTATTATGATCTGAAATACTTTCCTTTTGAAAATGCCTCATGTTTTGATACCCCTGAGTGGAAGAAAACCTTGAAGAATCACACCATTCAATCTATTCAATCTCATATTGAATCCATTGGTTTCATCTCATTTGATGGTTGAAATATCACTGTTTTCTTTGCCCCTGCATGTCTGATGTTCATTATGCCTCCCACATACTTTGCTAATGGCAATTATATCTATTGTCACCTTCTGCAAGAAATTGTCAATGAATTGTATTCTGTAAGTGATATACTCTAAGTGTGTTTGTCTGATAGATGTCAGGTTCTCCCTTAGTATGGTTTTTTTATGCTGACTCTGTGTATGAGATCAACTTGAGCTACTTATCAGTTGATATTCTTGCCAAGACAGTATTGTCTCTTACATTAGACAATCTGTTGCATGAATATGAACCCAACACTCAACCTGTTACTAGTACCTGTGATCAAGACCATATTTCTCTTATAGTGTCTTACTTTGAGCATTTGTATAGACATGAAGCTGCTGTCACACTACACTTGCCTCCACCACCCATGTTGTTGCTGATATGACTGATGTCATATTGACTTCTTGGGTTTCTTTACCATCCAATGTCCTTGTGGATGCCCTTCATGCTTGACCCTGGACTTCCATTACTTGATATTGTCATCTATTCACCATCTTATCTGTCCTGATCAACTGTCTGTTGATTTGCACTCACACCACAAGGTATGTGCAGATCTTGTGAACCAGATTATCAAACATATCAACTACCTTGAAAGTATCAGTCTGGAAATGCTATATAATGAGATAGCACTCAACCATTGAGTCCAAGTAAGCCATCTCTTGTGAAAATAACTGCAGTGCATTTTCTAATTAGCAGTTCACTAGCAAGCAAAGCAAGGGCTGCCCCTCAGTCCAGAGTCCAAACTATGAGGGATGGCAGAACAACTCATGGTAAGTAGATTTTCCATCTTCAATCAAAAGATTTAACCATCAACATGATTTCAACACAGGAGCTTGCATTACAAAATTCTATGACATGCCAGACTCCAATGGTCATTATGCAGGATTGATAAAAGAGCACTCCAACTTGGCTGATGTTAAAGTTATCTTGCCTAATGGACATGATAGACATGGAATGCTCACCACCCCTGGTGAGTACAATGAGAAAATCAAACATGATAAATATGTCAAAGTTGAGGTATACCTCAAACTGTATGTCATTCTCACTGGCACTCACACTTGTTTATATCCATTGTAGTTGTTACAATTCCTCTGATTCCTCTTTTCTTTCTCACAATTAACCTTGCGTTGTATTACTACGAGTCACTTGTTTGACTCCCGCCTTGTACATCTTTTCCTTCTTCAATCACGTGACTTCTTCCAGTCGGCTAGTGCCATTTCATCACGTGATTCCGCAGTCATCACACCTTGATGACACCATCTTCTTTTCTTTGTAATAACACTGACACATCGCCTTCTCATTGGCTCCCCTTATTGTACAACATGTTATCGCTATTTCCCTTCCATTATTAGTATCTCATTCTCATGGTCTGTGCACCGGACTCATACATATAAATACGCGACTTCCACTGTAGTCGATCCTCAGCTTAGACCTCCCTTGTCTACTCTTGTACTTCGTGCATAGCTGAGACAATCCATTCAGTTCTTGCCTCGCTCGTCCCTCGGCCTCGTACCCTCTGACCCAGATACTCTTCTGGTCCCCTTGAACCCTTGACCCAGTCAGGTGAGCTGTTGAGCCCCTGCGTCTGGTTTCCTTTGCCATTGTTGTTGTGTATCTATGCCCAGCGGAATCCTCTGAACCTTCAACCTGGTCTTACTCAACCGGTCTCCTTGTCATCATCTTGGGACTCCACCGCAGGACGACTCACTTTGCCTTGTAAATTCTTATGCATCCAAGGATACCCTTTGCCCTAGACCTCTCTTGACCATCAAGGACTACGTTCGGTCCTACCCGGGTTGAGCATAACAAAAGGTCTAAGCTCTACTCGTCGGCTACTTCTATGTAAGCCACCACCATTTTCCACCGAAACTCCTATGACTCTCACTGGCGACCTCGTTGGCCAGAACCCCTTGAATCCCCTGAAACCACCTCAGACAATACCAACATTGAGGAGGAACTCGAAGATCCCTTAGATCTTTTTCCATCTGATGTCACCCTACCCTCACGGGAAGAAACCCTCGAAGACAATGAGCTATCCCATCAGCTCTCTCACTCCCTCTCCATCCCTCATGTACCCACTCCTCTGTCCCCTACTCCCGTAGCTCGGAACCCCCCATTCCTCGTCCCCTCGCCTATCCAACCCCAGTTACCCTCTTCTCTCTCCGGAATGTCTTCCCATTCCATTGAACTACACCTCGGAGCGCCCAAACCCTTTGATGGATCCTATGACCAAGCCATTGAATGGCTCAACACCATTGAAACCTACCTCTTGGTAAACATGGATGTTTATAACTCCAGTGCCAAGAAGGTCGCATTTGCCCTCTCTCATATGACTGAGGGATCTGCTTGCACTTGGGCTAGCACTTTTTGCCAAGCCGCCTTAGCTCTCTCAACCCCCGACCTCAGTTCCTTCAACGACTTCAAAGTCGCCTTCAAGAAGGCATTTGAACACCACAATACTGTCGGCAACACAGTTGCCTGGCTCTTCACCACCTGCATCGTCCAAAAGAAGGACGAATCCCATGTTACGACACTCCAGAACTATATCTCAGAGTTCAAGAACAAAGTCGCCCTTGCGCACATCACCAACCCCAACGTCTTGATCCGGTATTTTGCATCCGGAATCCCTGCTTCCCTGATGTCCAAAATCATGGGGATGGACACCATCCCTTCCACCATTGACTCTTGGTATGAAAAAGTTGTACATTTCCAGACTCAACGAGATTGTACTTGCAAAATCGCCCAGGTTAACAAGAAACCTTTGGGCGGTTATCACTTCTTTACCCCCAGGTCGTCTACTCTGGCCAAAGATCCTGACGCCATGGACGTCAACCTAGTCAAAGTAAGCAAGCTAACCGACACGGAACATCAACATTGCCGCAAGGAAGGCCTCTGCTTCTGTTACGACTGGGTAACAATGGAACACCAAGGTGTATTCCAAGTCTAGTCTTCATATGGTTCTATAAACCAGAGGTCCTAGGGCTTATGACTGGCCTAAGTCTCAGTCCTCAGAAGAAGGACTAAGAGATGATTGATACCTAGGACGAAGCCTAGTATCGAGCTTAGAGTGAGAGACGAGGCGAGTGAAGAAAGACTTTACACCGTAGATTGTGTAGGTCTAAGTTAAGGATATAAGTACAGAGAGGAGAGGTTTATATATGGTAAGAATAGGATTCAAGCGGAGCTTGAATGTACATAAGGGCAGGCAAGACATGAGTTATGTGACACGTCGTGTCGCGTAAGTGAGTAGATAAAGGAATACAACGCATACAAGAGAACGCGTTAGGAGGCAGTGTTTGCGGGATAAATAGGAACAGTTTGGAGAAAATAGGAATGAAGCGGAGAGAACCGGGTCGGGGAAAGTAGGATCAGAAAGGCTGTTCGAGGCTATGCTCGAAGCAGTCCTCGTAGGCTGTGTCCTACACAGTGTAGTCCACAAGAGAGGCGATGATGTTGTTCCAAAGGGAAGACCCTGGGACAAGGGAGTCGAGGATAGGAGAGGGGATAGGAGAGGAAAAGGTGGGGAGTCCACCATTCGTAACATTACCCCCGTTGTACATCTGAAGTACCATCTCAGAATGCTCAGTCCTCGTCTCCGGGATTGACGTCATAGGACAAGTCCCAGGTAATGGGGTTGATGTCCCAGCTAGGACAAGAGGCGGCGAGGTGACCCCGTTGTTCGCAGAGGGTGCAATGCCGTAGGGGACAGTTGGACTTGGGGTGACCGGGAGTGAGTTCGTGGCAGATGGAGCAGCAGTAATGGGGACAGTGGGCGCGAATGTGACCCAGTCGCTGGCATTGATAGCACTGTAGGGGGACCATGGATAGGGGGAAAGCGCTGGGTGGGGTAGGGCCGGAAGAGGGGTCCACAGTGGATTGGGGACTATTATCCACGGCTGTAGCTGTGCCATAGGAATTGGATCCAGGGGAGGTCGATAAGTACCCAGGTCCGTCTGGAACATTGCTGGATGAGGATGGGCTAGTTCTGGTTGGTACATCCAGAATGAGGGAAAGGTCACAGGGGGATATGGACAGAAGCCCTGCGGAGTAGAGGAGAATATGGGGACGTTGTCGGAGGTGGCAAGGGGACCGAGGGTCGATTGGTATGATGGGGTTGGGAGATATGGGGGTGGAGGGGGTGGTGGGGATGAGGGCGTTTGGATGTGGGGAGTCAAGGGAGGAGTGGTGGGTGAGGAGGTCACGTGCTTGTTCAAAGACAAGATCAGTTCTTCGATCGCCATGGCTTCCTCCGACATTCAAGGGAGTGGAGGTTGGGGAGGAGTCAGCCTCTCTACTATTGTTGTCAACGTCCTCATGGAGGGGGTCGTTGTTGTAGTAGGCTGTCCTCGCTGCTTCTGGGAGGGCAAAGATGATGGGATTGAGGACATGGGCGATGAGGGCAAGTGGGAGGAGAGAGATGCAGAAGTTGAGTCCTTCATGGTGAAGGGTGTCAAGAGTGGAGTTTCGGATCTCGATCGAGGCCTGCTCGATGGCAGTGAGGGGAGTGACATTCATTGTCTCACCCGAGAGAGGAGAGACTGAGGGGATAGGGAGACTTGCCAAGTCCCAGGCGGCCCAGGGGAGAAGGGATTGAAGGACGGTGAACTGTCTGTAGATGTGAATGAGGGGGGGGAAGACCTCGTTGCAGGAGTAGTAGGGGAGGGTGCACAGGGCAGAGTATGTTTCTGAGTTTTCGAGGAAGGCAACATAGACGAGACGACGGGCGTAAGGAGGAAGGCGAGTGATGCGAGTGGAAATGGGGACGGTGGTGAGGAAGGGGAAGACCATGGGGGATGGTGGTGGTTGAAGGATAAGAGACGTTCAGAGTCCAACTCTCTTTTTATACTCCTTCAGCACTGCTTTGGCGTTCCCAAAGTTGCATTCGGGTTCCCACGTATTTTCCGCGTTAGAATATCCTCGCCAGTGCACTAGATATTGTCGCTGAGCTTTGTTTCCTCAATGATTAATGATGGCATCAATTTCAAATTCCTTCTCTGTCCCGATAAGTTCTGGGGGAGGACGGGTGAAATTGGGACTGTGTTCCATGGTTTCCCGATAGGGGGAGAGGAGGGAGGCGTGAAAGACATCGTGGATCTTCCATTGTTTTGGGAGGGCTAGTTTGTATGCTACAGAAGAGATTACTTGGGTGATAGTGAACGGGCCAGTCCGTTTTGGGGAGAGTTTTCGGGAGGGGACTTGTAGGCGAAGGTTCTTTGCTTCTAGCCATACTTTGTCTCTAACTTTCCATGGGACAAACTTTGAATGTACGCGTGATCTCATTCGTGTTTGGGCAAGTTCATGTGCAGCTTCAGCCTCTAGGCGAGCTGTGTCTAGGTGGGAGAGTCGGGTTTCTAGGGTGGGAATGAAGGTTTTGCCGAGTGGGGGGTAGGCATGAGGTTCATATTCCATTAGGAGGGAGAAAGGGGTGCAGTTGGTGACGGAGTGGGTTGCATTGTTGTGGGTATACTCTGCCATCGGCAGGAGTTCCAGCCATTTGTGTGGTTGCCCATCACAAAAGATGCGTAGGTAGGTTTCCAACTCTTGGTTGTAGCGTTCGGTTTCACCATCAGTCTGGGGATGGTAGGCTGTGGAAAGGGAGACGTCGTATTGCAGGATATGAGCTAACTCCTGAGCGAACACAGAGGCAAATTGTGGACTGTGATCAGAGATGAGTTTGTCGTGAAGTCCAAAGCGTTTGAAAACATGGGTGAAGAATAATTGGGCAATGCCCGCGGCGTCGATGGTTTTTGAGCAAGGAGCGAGAATTACCCCCTTACTAAGGCCATGGTCGACCATGACCATGACAGAATTGAGACCGTCAATGGGAGGGAGGTCCGTGATCAAATCAATGGAAAGGTGGCTAAAAGGGTGAGAGGTGGCCACTGCCAGGGGAACAAGGGGGGGAAGAGTGGGGTGGGTACGGACTTTATGGCTCTGGCAAAGAGCACAACCGGCGACAAACCAGCAGACAAAGGTAGAGAGGCCTGGCCACCAGTAGTCGCGGGAGAGAAGCGCGACGGTGCAGAGGTGTCCACCATGGCCCCCAGAGGGGGAGGTGTGGACGGAGGAGACGAGGGCATGGCGGGCGTCGGGGGGAATATAAAGGTGGCCCTGGAAGTAAAGATGACTGTCTGAGAAGGACCAGTCGTCAGGGCGAGCATGGTCAAAGAGGGACTCTCCTGCTTCCATGCTTCTGAGGGTGTCGAGGACAAGTGGATCTGTGGAGGAGGAGGTGGAGATCTTGTCCACAAGGGCTAGATCAATGGCCTGAATCTGCAAGTCGAATGCAGAGGAGGGAAGTAATTGGACATCTGCGTTGTTGGAAGAGGTGTTGATCCCATTGCGACAAGATAAGGCATCTGCTGGCCCCATCTGGGAGCCAGGGAGGGTGGTGTAGTCCAGGTCAAAGTCCTGGAGGAAGAGAAGCCATCTGGCCTGGCGGCGAGAGAGTTTGCGAGGTTCCTTGAAATAGGTGAGATTCTTGTGATCCGTAAGGATCTTGATGGGGTGGGGGGAACCCAAGAGGTATTGCCGCCATTCTTCCAGACCCTGTATGACCACAAGGAGTTCGCGATCATAGATATCGTAGTTCCGCTCTGTGGGAGAGAATGTTTGGGAGAGATATCCACAAGGGCGAAGGTCACCATTTGAGTTCGATTGCATTAATACTGCCCCGGAGGCCGTCAGGAAGGCGTCTGTCATGAGAGTAAAGGGGTGGGTGGTGTCGGGGAATGTGAGGACCAGGCGAGTGGTGAAAGTGTGCTGCAAGGCACGGAACATGGAGATGTGACGATTAGTCCACATCCAAGGGGAGTCCTTCTTGGTGAGATCCAAGAGAGGATGGGCAAGGGTGGAGAACGAAGGGATAAACTTCCAGTAGAAGTTACAAAAGCCCAGGAAGGACCGAACGTCTTTGACGCAGGTCAGGTAAGTTCATTCCTCAATGGCTTTAAGTTTGGTAGGGTCCATCTGGACACCCTGGTGGTTGATGACTAGTCCCAGGTAGTCGACCTCCTTGGCAGCAAAAGTGCATTTTTCCAATTTCAGGAACAT
>JBBPQU010000155.1:0-34325 GCA_038092655.1 Boletus sensibilis | reverse complement strand
GTGCACATGAGTAAACCCTTTGAACTTGTGCACTCGGATCTTAAATCATTCGAGGTGGAATCATACCACAGGCACAAGTATGTCATCATCTTTTATGACGATTATACATCCATGGGCTGGGTTCAACGCCTACGCACTAAGGATCAGGCCCTATCAGCCACAAAGGAGTTTATAAAATATGTCTAGACTCAATACAACACACCTATAAAAGGGTGGATGTCTGATGGAGGGGGAGAATACAAATCAAAAGCCTTTGGGCCATTGATGCACGATAATGGGATTCATGTCTATGATTCTGTGCCTCATACCCCACAGCAAAATGGACGTGCTGAGCGATTTATTCACACCATCATGGATAAAGCTCAGGCAATACATCTTTACGTTTGCCTACCTCCTTCTTACTGGGAATTTGCAGTAATGCATGCAGCTCATGTTTATAACCATACCCCTAAGAAAGGGCTCAACCAGAGGACACTGTAGAACAACGAAAGTGGTTCGGAGGACTGGAAATTAGTCCTGAACCTGCAGAAAGGGAAGAAGGATGCAAGTAGTCGTCCAAGGGATCCTACGTCAAAGAGAGACTAATCAGTTTCCGATCCTAATTGACTTATACCCGAGATATTGCAAGTCCGAGTATAATCTAGTCCAAGTGACATCTCTGTCCGAGTAGTCCGGTTTGGTGTCTGAATATGGAATAAAGGAATGTGAGCGGAAGTGAAGTGAATAGTAATGAAATGGTGAGATGGATCCGGGTCCATAGATGCGAGCAGTCCAACTGGGCTTGTCTTCTTCGTGTGTTTTTTGCATCTGCTCCTACGGACTCGGATGATCTGCCCTGATTGGATTCTGAATGATGTTAGGTGAATGTGCGCTGTGTCTCGTAGCGTGGAAGAAGTGGAATCGGGATTGGATACATAACTTGATACATGATGTGGACACAGAGATGGACAGAAACAGAAATGGAATTGGAAATGAATGGACTGTTTTCTTTTTCAATGGTGTTTTTGGATGATGATAGAGGATTAAATGAAACTGATCTCCGGACAAAACCCAGGATAAAACGGATACATATTGTACTACTAATGATGGTATTTTGATGGTATTCGGAATGACAGATGCGGCAGCAGATTGTCGGCGTGAACAGCAGAATAGTAGTATTTCATGATGTCAATGGCGTCTGTGTCTTCATTGTCTGTCTCTTTGACATCTTCTCCTACCTGTATGTCTGATTCTGCTTCATCAACAGCGGTAATACTAGAGTCTGAGTCCAATGATTGGTGCGATGACAGATAGCATTGAAAACACGAAAAGTCTGTGGAAACCAAGTGAGCAGTGCACCTATGATACTCCTCCCCTAGGAAGGCTTGAATGATGACCTCCTGGTCATCAAATGGGGAATAGTGGTCCGAGATCGGCGGAGTTACAGACTGGTGATTCAGATTCCAGACAGGGTGGTCAGACAGTTCGGAATAATAGCTGCTAAGGAAGGACAGGTAAGCGGGTTCGGATAAGGACAGTGGTGGGGAAGGAGGCATGCATTCCGACAGCGGAATAGGATCAGATGTGAGGAAGCAGCTAAGGAATAACAGATATGCTGGTTCCTATGAAGGAGGTGGATCAGGACATGTGGAACGGGTGGGCAATCACATAACTATCACATTTTCAGTGTGCGTGACAGATGACTGACATTCTGGATAGGTGGATGGTGGATCGGATTCACTCCGCTGCCAGTGGCGCTTGTTGGACTCCGTGAAAACAGATGGATCAATGTCTAGGATGGCGTCAGCGTGCAACTCGGAATGTATCGATGAAAGTAATCCAGTAGTCCTCAGCCGGGATGAATCTACAATCCGAGTGCCACCAGATGATGCTACAATGGTGGGTGTACATAAGGCAATCCAGTCTAAGCAATCTTGGATACAAAGTGATCCGGACACGTATGGGATACGGCATCCATCAGGAAGGCAAATGTGGCTGTCTGAACCCCTGCTAGCCTTTCTGGTCCGGATGTACTGGTCTACATGAGGGCAGCAATGGATATAGTGTCCAAATGCATCACAGAATGCACAGGCTTTGATCTGCACAATAATCGGCTGATCAGCGGACAGAGTCAGTTGATCGACGACTGTAGGAGACCTGCAATGATTATCGGACTGTTGTATGTGGTTAGTAGGCTCAGATGACAACAGAAAGTAAGTCCGGACACAGAAACCAGTCAGTAGGAACTTCGCTGCTTCAAATATGTTATTCATCAGGTACGGGTTGGATGGATGATGGTGTGGTTTAACGATGTAAAGCTGATTCTGGATCTGGTTGGCGAGATATTCCGGAAATCCATGACTGAACTGTGAGTCACAATCCATCTCGGATATCTTCTGGTTCCATATCAGGATAGTAGCGACTTTCCGAAACTTGCAATGGCATAGTCCGAGTTCAGTGTGTGTGCACATGGGTCGTGTATGGAATTCATCTACAATGTTGAAAAGGTCAGCACGGCAATATCGATTACTTGCATCGGATTCCAGATAGAACTTCTTCACAGTGATTACGAATGCAGACCAATCCGCCAGACTAGCAGACGCTTCTTCTAATAGCTCCCATAGTTCTGCGTCTTCAGACTCTGCATATCAGATAGAGAGTCGGATTCTCTGAGTGTCATTGAATCCAGCAGTGGTGGTGAGTAGGTCTATGTCTTTGAAGAATCCAGATAGCTCAGTAGCAACTCTGCCGTCAAAATGCGGTGCGCTCAGATGGAGATGGAATGGAATCTGGAATCTGGATGTGGTCATGGCGGTTCAGAATAATGAGTGTTGGATATGTGAGTGGACGGGATGGTCATGAGGCAGATAGGATTCGGGATCGTGATGATGGTAGACAGAATACGCGAAGGACGATAAGTGATGTTGATGGCGTTGATGTGCACAGAAAACGATATGCAGCAATGCTGAGTGTTGTGAGATTAAGGGGTGGTGGTGTAACTCAGCTAGATGCTTCCGATGGTGAAGGAAATGAGAATTGGAAATACAGTGATAGGATTAAGCTATCTGAGCCACTCAGGGTTCGGAACCTGTGCTTGGATAGTAACAATGACAGCTAAATTGCAATGGATCAGTAATTCCAGGGCCGGATGTGTCTGGACTGCGGTAAAATAAGCATGATGTTGATTAGTGACGATAGATGGAAGGAATGGAGGTCGGGATGCACGGATTCCAATGCGATGCTAAAATTTTCAAGGAGTAAGTGGCAGGGATGCAATAGATCTTCTACTTGGTGTCTCTGAGGATCCCTCGTGGTGGGCTCCAGTTGTAGAACAACAAAAGTGGTTCAGAGGACTGGAAATTAGTCCTGAACCTGCAGAAAGGGAAGAAGGATGCAAGTAGTCATCCAAGGGATCCTACGTCAAAGAGAGACTAGTCAGTTTCCGATCCTAATTGACTTACACCCGAGATATTGCAAGTCCAAGTATTTCCAGACTAAGAACAATGATTCCGGAGTTTTCGGAATTCCGGAGGAGAAAGGAATGGGCGGAGGATGTTGAATGGTGGTCAGAGATGTGGAAACAATTGGTGGAACACAATATGGGTGATATGATTGTCGGACGGTATGATGATGGACGATATGATGATGAGAAATCTTGGTGTGCGGAAAGCTATATTACCCATGGAGAGTACATGGGTTAAATACTCCAGACTAATCTGGAGTTGTATGAGACATATTGTAGCTAAGATATAAGTGACAGCCTGACAGCACCAGAAATGAACTGTCTAATAAATGGGCATGCACTTTGCAAGTGCATATTGAAATTAAACGAAGGTAAAAGAAAACTTATCTAGACCGTTCCGGACCTTCCTCAGACTCGGAAACAGGACTCCGGACTTCAGATTGACTGGACTGCAATGGACACAGAGCGGACTGGTTTCAGACTTGGATTGATGCAGTGATGGATGGTAAAACAATGCTTTATAACTGTAGGGAGCGGACACTCTCTACAACGCCCTATGAGCTTTTATTCAAAGTTCCTCCAACTGTTTCCCATCTCCACATCTTTGGATGCGGTGTGTATATTCATTTACTAGTGGACACTCATGGAGGCAAGCTGCAGCCTAAGTCTCAGCTTATGATCTATCTAGAGGTTGCTCCTGGAAATGAGCGCAATTACCTATTCATGCATCCAGACAACTTCCTCCACACTTACGCACACACAGTATTCAATGAGAACCTGTTTCCTCACTGTGCTGGGGCTCGGCCTCACAAGCCTGTGAGTGAAGTTCCTCACCACCCCTACCAGCATGACCCTCCAGTGGCCCCTCCATCTGATGTTGTTGAGGATGATTTACTGCCGCCATCACCACCTCGTGGTCGCCAACCTCACATTGTGCCACCTCCTGTGCAAGATCCCTCGCCTGACACTCCTACAGAGCGCACAAGGACCCCCTTCCCACCTCTGCCTGTTACCCCTCCTTGGAGGATTCCACAATTGGATGTGCCTCCTGCCATACCCCCTAAGCGACCTGTGCGTGAATGCTGCCCTCCACTGAGGCCTGGGAATGTTTATGGAGAGTGTGAACATCCTACTAAACAGATCAAGGAGATTGAACAAGTCACTTATTGGAGAGAACTCACAGGTCAATCACAGCCTCTTGCACCGGCGACACCGCCAGTTCCCTGTGCAATGCCTCCATCCCCCTCTCCTTCTGAAGACAATGTTGAACACATAGTCTGTGAAGGGGGAGAAGCACTGGTTTCTTACCTATGCGCAAAAGCTGTCCCTTTGGACAGTAAGGGCCCTGAACCCAATTATCACGAATGGTCCTACTGAGACATTCAGTACTTACCCAAATCAGAGCGGAAGCAATGGTTCGAGGCCTGTAACAAGGAGCTCACAATGTTGAAAGAGCATAAAGTGTACAAGGTAGTCGACCACCTGACTGGCCGTAAGGTCATTAAAATTGTTGGGTCTTCAATGTCAAATCAGACAGTCAGAAGAAAGCCCAGTTAGTTGCAAAGGGATTCTCACAAACCGAAGGACTAGACTTCAATCAAATATTCAGCCCAGTGGTGTGCTTTGAGACAGTGCGATGCATGCTTGCCCTCGCCACCCTTGAAAATTGGCACATATCCAGTCTCAATGTGAGATCTGCCTATCTATATGGCAAATTAGATGAGGAAATCTACATGGAATTCCCTGAAGGATCCACTCCTCCTCATCTCAAGTGGAAAGTTCTTAGACTACTCCACGCCCTATATGGGCTTAAACAAGCAGGTTTAGTTTGGTGAAAGGCTCTAAACAAGTCTATGAAAGAACTTGGCTTTGAGCATCTCAAAACTGATGCCAGCCTCTTTATATTCAAGAAAGGCAAACAATTTGTCCTTGTTATTATATATATCGACGATGCCTTGTTCTGTGGACCCTCAAAGGCCCTAGTTGAGAAATTAAAGGCCGCCTTTATAAAAAGGTGGGAATGCCACAATCTCGGAGATGCTCGCAAATTCCTTCGGATAAACATCCATCGAGATGGTCGCCAATTGTTAATCGATCAGCGTGAATACCTCAAAAAGGTACTTGAACAGTGCGGCATGATTAATGCAAGGCCCGCTCGTACACCCTTATCTCAGGGTTATCAACCTAAGAAGAATGTAGCCCCTGTCAACTCGGAACTTCAGATGCAATTCCAGACAGTGATTGGCTCATTAATGTATCTAATGCTTGGTACTCGCCCTGACATTGCTTATGCTGTCACACAAATGGCACGAATGGCTGCCAATCCATCGCAAGAGCACTTAGATAAGGCTCTTTATATTTGTTGTTACCTCATCCGTACTCATGAATACTTGCTTGTTTTCAATGGATCATCAGGAACCGGCTTAACTGCCTGCACAGACTCAGATTGGGGTGCAGATCCTGATACTTGCCATTCCCAAACAGGATTTTATATTAAATTGGCACATGCAGTATTCCTCTGGAATTCACACCTCCAGAAAACCACAGCTCTCTCTTCCACAGAAGCTGAATATATGGCTTTGAGTGATTGTTCTCACCAAGTCTTATGGATCAAACAAATGTTTGGTGAATTAGGTTTCGATTTACAACCGATTCCTATTTGTGGTGACAATCAAGGTTCCATTTTTATGGCTAACAACCCTGTTACTGAACATTGCACAAAACACATTCCCATTTGTTTTCATTTTGTATGTGATGCCATTACCGATCAGCACATAGAGATCTTCTATATTGAAGGGACTGACAATCCTGCCAATATGTTCCCCAAGAACCTTGGATATGTCAAATTCGAGCAGTATAGGTCTCAAATTGGTCTTGTGTTCAAACACGCCACTAGCTGGAACTAGTCATGTGATGTAAACTACCACTCTTATGCTTGTGCATTGAATGGCATGCTGAGCAAGGGTGAGTGTTGAATGGTACTGTAGTATACCATAACTAGTAGATAGTTCACACGTTGCTAGACACTACATAGTAGAACTCAGCTCTCTGAGTTTCAATATCACTCTTGATTCACAACAAGCATCATCTCTGTTAGTAATCAACATCCGCAGGTAAGTACCAAGTGATCTGTGTAATGCCTGTTTTCTACAGCAGCAGCTACTACTCAACCTACCTTTACAATGGCCCAGCTCACTGCACTCTATTTCTCTGGTCTGGGCAACAGCTACAGCAACAACAAACATCAAGCTATTGCTCATGCACTTCTAAGGTGCAATGCCCATCTCAATGCCACCAACTATCAAACTCATGTTTCCGGTGGACTGCATCCACCTTACATTTCATTCAACCCAGTTGGTACATCTGGCAACCGAGCACAGTCCAGGCCTGCGCTGGTTGACGCTTCTCTGGGGGATCTATGTGATGTGGTATGTTATGTTGATTCATGACCACTCACATTTTTGTTACTAACTTTTGCTCTCAGATAACAATGCAGGACCATCTCGATGGAGGGCTATCCATTCTTATTCAATGTTCTGGCAAGAAACTTCCATCAATGCTCACACCCGACAAAGTCACTGTTGATCTCTATGTTACACCATGTGAGCTCCACAAACAGCAAGTGAGCTTTAGTGGTCATATTGCTGCTATGATTCAAGTGTTTTGTCAAGAGTTGGTAATCCTCCATCTTTACCATTTCTCAGAGTGCTGCAGCCTCGAAGACATCAAGCCGCTTGTCCACCAATGTGTGTTCATGTTTAGGATTTGCTCAAGGACACATTTTCTAATCTCGACATAGTTTCTGGCACTCCAATCAGTGCCATCAGACCACAACATATCCTGCCACCTCTCGATGCTGCTGGTAGCCACATTCAATGCTCTGCTTTGGCAGAGGGCAGCTTTTCGTGGACTTTCAAGATCATCATCCCTGCTCAAAAGCCCCCTCAGACTCCAATGTCTGTTCGCCAATGCCATCCTGCAGATGCTTTTTTGTTGGGTAGGATCAACAAAGAAACCAAGAGTTTCATGTCATTCCCTCACAATTTATGGGCACAACAAAAAAACTCCTTACCCTTAATTAGTATTGGCCCTCATTCTGATGCTGTTTTAGACCACTTTGGTTTGAGCAACACAATTGTCAGTTGGCTCCATGTTTTGATTGGCAGTGTGCACAGCAGTCATTGGGAGAAGATTCTCGTCACTCCCAAGTGGGGCCTCAAGCCCAACCAGGCTTCCCTCCTTGTGGCTGCTCTACTCAAGGATTTTCAGGCCTTTGCTGCACCTATTGGCAAGGTGTGTATTTCAGAATAGTTTCTGTGCTTTGTTTTTAGCTTAACCTTTTATTCAGAAAGTTTGGGTGGCGCTCAGAATCATTTTGAAATGCTTGGGTGCTCTGACATTGATGCTGATATTGATGTTCATTCTCAAAGTCACTTGGTTTGTCGTTACACAGTAGATCCATCATGTTTATTTTGTTTACTCGTGCTATTTGCTAGGGTTGCACCCTGTGGTTAGTGTTGCCACAGTCCAGTTTTTCACTTTTGTGGTTTTTGGTACTGGTTTGTCTTCTAGCATCCCATTTCTTTGGAATTGTGTGATGCTGCCAGTGAATGAAATGTAGCCTATACATGTATCTAATATTAATAGTGGAAGTGTTACACAAACCTATCCAGCCATTTATGAGATATAAGCCATTAAGGTTAAGAATGGTTCCAAAAACTGTCAATAGTTTAAGTGGAATAACACTATATTGGCAGTTCCAATCTATATAATTCTTTTTTTAGCTGAGAGCTGCTGATAGAAACTGCATTTCCATACATACATATATAAAAATTCATGATGAAATTGATGAGATAAAAAAAAGCTGGTTTGGAACTGTGGCAACACTACCTGTGATACAGTAAGAGTATGGCTAGCATTGAACATGTATAAAATATGGTGACTTTGACCTTGACTCCTCCATTGATCAAGTTGTCTGTTACATTGCCAGCCATGGCAAGGGGGCCGCAGTGCTTGCAGCCAACCTTCCGACAGTTGTTATGATTCATGAGTACTCTTTTCTTTACCTATGCTTTTCCTTGACCCAGACTATCACATCAGTCGTTCGAGCCCCGCTCAATGCATTTCTTTCTTTTTTGCTTATTCACCATTGATTAGTCACTCGACATGTCAGTGTTATTCTTCCACATTCCATTGCCTTCTACACTTACACGTCACAACACGTCACCCTTCATTCCATACCCTTTTACGGGTTTCCATGATGACGTGTCTATATCTTTTATATCTTCAGACTTCTCAGGCTCTATCGTATATAAACCGAATTCCCGCATCGATGTAACCTTAGCTTAGATCTACTCAGTCTTCCCTATACATCGCTGCCTCTTCCTCCTCTCGCTCTCCCTCTAAGCCCAGCTCTCTCCCTCAAGTCGTCATCCTTGTACTTGAACCACCTTAGCTCTCACTAAGGAAGTCTCCGTCATCAAGCGAGTACTTGTTGATCGTCTCTATCACTTGGAAGCCCCTTGTGGAAGTAACCTTGGACTCCATTGTTGAGTCAACTCTATCGTCTACACTTTTACTGAGTTCTGATTGTCCATTCATGGGCCAAGTGTAACAACAGTGGCCAAAGGTCATTCCCTGTGAGAATTGGTTGTTCTGGGTTATGTCGAAAAGTGTTTGGATGTAATAAAAATAGGTTTGTGTTTGTTTCACTACATCAAGCACAAAGTAGATTAGATCAACCAATCTGACAATATATTTTTGTTGCAGGGCACACTCTCTTGTGTTTGTTTGTGATTTCAGGCAAATCAAACATAAAGCAGCATATTCTCACTGCACGTCTCGGCGCTCACTCTGCTGTTCTCATTTATCACCAGATGTGCTCACAAACGATCTGATTATATAAACTGCCTAATTAGGTATTTGACAAGGGTACTACATACCGGTGGGCAGTGAAAACGATGAAAACAGGGGAGCACAACAACGAAATGGTGTGGGAGTGACAGAAACAGTGGCGGGAGCAATGGGAATGTGGTCAGTGGGGGTGGTACAGCATGGAGTGATGAGTTGATGAATGAGAGTGATGAAAGTGATGTGAATAGCGAGAAAGCAATGAAAGCAACGGGGAGGTGACAGGCAAGTGCTCGAGCAATGGAGGCGATGCGAACGATGAGCAGGCATGGTCTGGAGCATGAAACTGACAAGAATATAAATATGGGCAATGGGGGCGATGCTAACAACAAGTGGGCATGTTTTGGAGCATGAAACTGACGAGGATATTAATATACTTCCCTGAGTTCGAAGACAGCTTTGACCCAGGCGTTCTGAGACACCTAGATTATGAATTAATAGCTAGAACGTACTAGTCAGAACACAACTTGAAATATGCACCAGTTCTGTAGCCTCTTTGTTGTATTTCTGTGAACAGTACTGTTAGAAGAATGAATGAACTTGAAAGGAAACGGAGGGCTCATACCTGCTCTGAATCCTCTGACAGACCATTCCAGTACTGTTGGAAGTTGGTAGTAAAACCTGTAGTTGTCACCTTCTTAAGCCAGCGGTAAGCACATAAGCCCCTGTGCAGGCAGTTCAGCAGGGATGGTATACTACAACAAAGAAACAAAATGTCGCTGTACCGTCCATTCTTAGCTCTACCCGGTTGCATTTTCGGCTTCCTCGGTGGTGCGCTTGCGGGGGCTTGGGTGGAGGTGGGGGGTTGAACAGGAATGGGGGATTGAATAGTTTGAACGGGAGTAGGGGGTTGACCAGAAGTGGGGGGTTGGACGGTGGGAGCAGGGTGTTGAACAGGTTGAACAGGAGTGGGAGGTTCAGTGGAAGTGAGGGGTTGGACAGGAGCGGGGGGTTGAACAGGTTGAATGGGAGTGGAAGGTTGAGCGGGAGTGGGGGGTTGAGCGGGAGTGGGGGGTTGAGTGGGAGCAGGGGTTAGAGCTGCCGCAAGAGCAGGAGGTTGACTTAATGGTGACAATGTGATGGGGATGTCATTGGAAACTTGAGGAATTGGAAAACTTGATGGTGTAGTTGTAGCTTCACTCCTGCTTTTGGCAGGTGTAACCTGAGTCTTTGTATCATTATCGAACTGTGCAGGGGTGGTAGGGGTGGTGTTCTGGTGGTCATTGCATGATGCAGGCATGGTAGAAGTGGTCAGTTTGAATCCAGCAGCAACGAGGGCAAGAGTCGACCTGGAACAGAATATCAGATCTATATATATATGGTAATGTATCCTTACAATGTGTCCCTAACATGAATTCTGTCCAAGCATGTCGTTACCGCAACTGGTCTTGGTCTTGAACTGTTTTCCTGGATCGCTGTAGGATCACTGACCATAGGAATACTAGGTGGATTGGTCGTAGTTGTGGAAGCAGAGACATTAGCTACAACTGGATCATCGATACTAGAAATGGGGGATGATTTCAATAATCCAGAGAAAGGAAATGGTATTGTTGCAATGGAAATCAGAGAGGTGGTAGAACTGGAGTCATTGGTGTCGGGCTCTGGCTCTGGCGTAAATGGTTATGTTGGCGATGGAGTCGACAAATCAGAGGAGCCTGCAGATGAATGTTCTTGTACTATGGTACATGTTAGAAGCGCTCTTGAGATGAATTCATATGCACCTTTGATTTTTTTCCCACCTTTCTTCATTGCCGGCATTCTTTCTCTCCGTTGTCCGGACGAGGAAGTCTGGCCAGTCGCATTCTACTCCCGGACGTTGTCTGCTCCTGAGCTCAATTATGACACCCACGACAAGGAGCTTCTCGCCATTCATGAGTCCTTTTGGACTTGACGGCACTACCTTGAAGGCTCCGGCATCCCCATTGACGTCGTCACCGACCATAACAACCTGGAATATTTCGCAACAACTAAACTCCTGACTCACTGGCAAGCTGAGTGGTCGGAGTTCCTCTCCCAATTCAACATGATCGTCCGTTTTCGTCCTAGACGACTTGGTGCGAAACCTGATGCCCTCACTAGACGCTGGGACGTCTATCCCAAAGAGGGGGATAAGGACTACGCTCGCGTCAACCCCCATAATTTCCGCCCCATTTTCACCCAAGAACAGCTCGCTGTGTCCCTCCGAGCCACTTACCTCACAGCTCCGGTACTCCGAGCTAGCACCCTGTTCGATGTGGAACAACTCCACAGCGACATCCTTTCCGCGCTTCCGTCAGATCCTCTAGCCAAACTCCACATGTCCGACCCCTCAGATTCTCGTTGGTCAGTTGATGACGACGGTTTCCTCCATCTGGACAAACACATCTACGTCCCCGATGCAAACGACCTTCGACTCCGAGTACTCCAGTACAAGCATGATCATCTGATCTCCGGACATTTCGGTCAGAACCGGACTTTGGAACTCATTCGCCGCGAATACACCTGGCCAGGAATCAGGACATTTGTCAAGGAATATGTTTCCTCCTGTACATCCTGCACCCACGCGAAGGTTCCAAGACACAAGCCTTATGGACTCTTAAAACAACTCCCCATTCCCGAAAAGCCATGGAACTCCATATCCATGAACTTCATCGAACAATTCCCCAAGTCCTCCGGATTTACAGCTATCCTCGTAGTCATGGACCGATTGTCAAAACAATGCATCTTCATTTCTACTCATGACATGGTCACATCTCCGGAACTCGCAAAAATATTCCTACTCAATGTCTTCTCCAAACATGGAGTTCCTTCCCACATCACCTCTGATCGAGGTTCGGAGTTTGTCTCCCACTTCTTCCGCTCTCTTGGCAAGGCCCTCGACATACGTCTTCATTTCACCTCAGGATATCATCCAGAAGGAGATGGCCAGACCAAGCGAATGAACCAGATCCTTGAACAGTACCTCTGGATCTATTGTAACTACCAACAAGACAACTGGTCTGAACTCCTGCCCCTCGCAGAGTTCGCTTACAATAATTCTCTGAGTGCGACTACAGGAGTCTCGCCGTTCTTCGCCAACAAAGGTTATCACCCCAACATCGCTGTCCATCCTGAACGAGACCTCACCTCTGCCAGAGTGTGCGAGTATTCCATCGACCTCGACTCCCTCCACCAATTCCTCCATGAGGAGATGACCCATGCCCAAACACGATATCAAGGACCTGTGGATGCCAAGCGACCTCCGGCACCGGACTTCAAAGTCGGTGACCAGGTATTCGTCAAAGCTAAATATTTCCGCTCCACTAGACCCTCCAAGAAGCTCTCCGACAAGAACCTTGGACCCTACACAATCATCGCTCAGGCGGAACTCATTCCTTTACCCTCCATCTCCCAGACCCCATGAAGTCCATACACCCCGTTTTCCATGTCTCCCAGTTAGAGCCCTCTGTTCCTAACACAATTCCGAATAGGGTACAACCTCCCCCGCCCACAATTGAAGTAGACGGTGAACCAGAGTTTGAGATCTCTGAGATTCTCGACTCCAAGGTTGATCGCCAATGCCGTAATTGCAATCTCCTTTATCTCGTTCGATGGTCAGGATATGAAGGAACCGATGACGAAACCTCTTGGCTGTTAGCCACTGAGCTTGGGCATGCCTCCGAGCTTGTCAAGGAGTTCCATCTCCGTTATCCAGACAAGCCCGGCCCTTACTCCGCCTGATGAGGAAGAAACAGTTGTATTCAAAATGACATTTTCAACATTCTATCTGCACACCCTCATCTACCATCTCCGTGTCTTCTCCGCTTCCCTCCTCTTCGTCTCCATCTCCACTCTCTTCTTCTTCCGCCTCCCATCTTGCGTTCGCTGCTTCCTCCTTCTCTTTCCTCAACTCCTCCAACTCCTCTCCTACTTCCCCATCCTCTGAGTCCGACTCCAACTCCTCCTGCTCTCCATACACCTCCTCTGCTTTCAACTCTACTAGCCTTGCTAGTAGATCATTCTGGCGGTCTAACCGCCTCAACATCCCCTTCATGACCTTGCAGATCTCTGTTAGGATCTCTGCAGTGCCAACCTCTGACCCCTTGGAGCCACTTGCTCTGCCCTCCGACACCTCCGTCCTCGCCTTCTTTTTCTTCTCCTTGCGCGGCAATGACTCCTCCGTGTTCCTCCTCCGCTTCGCAGTCTTCACCTCCCCCGCTCCTGGCCACACGCACTTGGCCTTCACAGCCCGACACTCCACACACAACGTTGATTTACCGGGCCTGAGCGTGCACTCAAGCCCACGGTCCTCGCATCGTGCACATGCCGGCACCTCCGATTCCATCTGCTCCCATGCCTTCCCCTTTCCTTTGTCCACGCGCTGCTCCTGTTGGACATCCTCGGCCTATCTGCATCAATGTCATGACTCCGAACCAGAATGTCACTCACTCGCTTCTTGGCCGCCGTTTCGGCCTCCTTTCGCTTTCTCTTCTCCTCTCTGTGCGCCTTCTCTTCTTCTGCCTTTCGGTGCACCTCCGCCTCTTCCTCTGCCACCTTTCTCCATGCCTCCTCCTCCTTCTTTGCCTTCGCACGCCTCCTCCACTCAGCGAACTTCGCCTCACACAGCTTGTTGGCGTCGTCCTCATGTTCCGCCAGGCGTTCGTTGGACCAGGACATGATGTCGGGATAAACGGACATGATGATGGTTGTGATGAAGAAGTACAAGGCAGTTGCGCAGGTTTTATAGATCCTGCTTCGTGTACCAACTTTTCGGACTCCAATTCCGAACTCCTTATTGTCCCTCGCTAACGGCCTTCAGGGGTTCAGGCCTAAGAGGGGGATACTGTCATATCCCGTACTTCCCAAGTCCAACTCCGAGCTTTGAGACACAACTCCATCGTCTTAAATATGAACTCCGGAGTATTTCTCCCTATTCCTTACCTCTGGACTTCCGGACTTGTAACTATGTTTCATTCTCGTAACTCTCCATTCCTACTTACTATATAAAGACTAGTTCCGCTCTGTAGATACTTCCGATCCTGTGTTTCGCTTAGTAGCACCGCTCTGGCATACTTACATCCGGCGCACAGCTCCAGTATACTTACATCCGACTCCATTTCACTCACAACCTCCATTACTAATCCGTCTCCATACTCCGTATATAAACCTCCTTACAAGCACATGTATTCTCTAGTTCGAATATCAACTTATACATCAACTCCTAACTCTGTCCGAGTCCTCAACTCTCCTCTGAAAACCCTCTGACCAAACTTGAGCCTAACCAGCTCTACTCTGATCCTCTTCTCCGACACTCTGTTCCTCTGCCAAATACCGGGCAACAGAACTCTAGTAAGGGTGCACCACATAAGGTGAAGCCAAGCCTGTATCCTTCATTCTTAACTCTGGAGTTCCGGAGTTAGACCGGAGTTGAACAGTTTTAACACAACCACCCCGACATCTCCGTGTTTCATATTCCCCCAGGCAGTAGTCAGGAGTACATGCGGAATTTATTTTATCTCATGTCTTCACCCAATCAGCGTCAATTTGAGTCATGTTGCACTGAAACAAGAATCTCGAAATCTCCGCTTATTCTTGGACTCCAGCTGTGCCGCTCACTTGGCGTTCCAAATTGCATGACAACTGACCTTATGCACCTCGCTGCGAATATCAGTGACCTCTTGATATCTCTCTGGCGAGGAGATGTTGTGTGTATGCCGACTGATGACATTGCTTCCTGTAACTGGGCTGTTTTGCGCGATGAACAGACTTGGCAAGCTCATGGTCTTGCAGTTGAAGCTGCTGGTCAATATCTACCAGGTTCATTTGACGTCAAACCATGCAATATCGCAGCCAAAAAGAATACAAGTTATAAGACCTGGGAATTTGTGGTCTACATGTTCGGTCTTGCTCCAGGTCTGCTACACAATATCCTACCCGAGTACTATTGGAAGAACCTTTGCAAGCTCATGAGAGGTTTTCAGATAATATCCCAGCATGAAATCACACACAAGCAAGTTCTTCAAGCCACTGTCCTCCTTACGGCATGGGAATGTGAATTCGAAGAAATTTATTATAACCGTTGCAACAATTGGATCCATTTCCTTCGGCCATGTGTACATCAAGTCATCCATCTTGGTCTGGAAACCTTTCAAAAAGGCCCACCTATATGTACTGCCCAGTGGACTATGGAATGCACAATTGGGAATTTGAAACATGAAATACGACAACCCTCAAATTACCTTGTAAATTTCACTAATGAGGGTCTTCGGCGAGCACATGTCAATGCACTCCTTGCAGTGCTTCCAGAACTCGATGATTCTCAGTCTCGTCTTCCTCCTGGTGTGGTTGACCTTGGTGACGGCCTTTTTTTGCTCAACAAATCCGACAAAACTCCTGTGAATCCATCCCATGGTACTGCCAGCGCTATCTGGGAGTTTCTTGATCACCCAAACCCCATCCCGAAGATCAAATGCTGGGCACGACTTTTATTGCCGAACAGACAGATCACTTGGAGCATTTGGAGGGAGCAACTGAGATCTCCTGATAATACACGAGTTTCTCGAATGATCAAGGTATTATCTCTAATATTTAGCTGACGTATAGGCTAAACATCCATAGTTTACACTTCTTGACACAATACTCTTTGGTGAAGTCCTCTATTATACAAGACTGGCAGTTGGCGAGGGGAAAAACCAACATTTTACAAATGTCACACTTGTCTGTGCATTTTCACATCCATATCAAGCTACACTCGATGCATCTTACTCAATGGTACCGACATGTGAAGCCATTGATGGCATTTTGGTTGTCGATGTCTGTCATATCATCAGCATTGTAGCAATGGTTCCCTACACCTGTCAGCTAGCAAATGGCCTCGATCAAAATCAGTTTTTTGCAGTCGAAAAGCTGGGTTTGAGTGTCTCACATTTTATGCATGGTGATGGGGCAGTAATGGATGACGATGATGAGGCCAATGTAGATGCCAACTAGCTCACTCATATTATGAATAGAAAGGTTTTGATAGAAGCAGTACAGCCTGATGCATTCACGAAAATGCGGTATCGTACATTTGATATTGTACACTATAAGAGAACTGAAGTGCAAGCAAACTACTTGTTGTCATGGTTGCGTGTGCTAGTGGGTTTTTCATACTTGTAGTATGCCAGTTTTTTGGGTTGGTTTTCCTGCAATATAAATGAGCAATGTTGTTTAAGAACACATATAGTGATGGAATTACTCACCTTATTGCCTGAGGTCAAGGGAACTGATAGTGCACCGGTTTTCGAAATGAAAATATCTTCATCCTCTGACTCAGTTGGGCTATCGTCCTTGATTGGAACTTTGACTATTTGGTTAATAGCTTGAGAATGAACGAAATGTTTACTCACCGCACTCCCAGGAACGTTTCTTTCCTTTGTTCAGAGGGACGAGTGGGAGGATAATTGGTGGATTTTCTTCTTTCCTGATGGTTGTATCCTCGTCCTTTTTGACAAGCATGTAAGAGTGGACTTGAGAGGAAATGACCTTGATAGTGAGAGGGCTAGGAAACTCAGGATTATAGGTGAAGATATAAGTGTCTTCCGGGTGTTTCAAGGATATAGCGAGTTTGATGTGGTTCTCGGTGCTGGTGAATGACATGGTTGCAAATAAGATTAGGTAATTCTAATCAAGTTGGATCTTATTTGGAATTCTGAATTTGTGTCTGCTATCCTTTCTTTCTTTTGTTCCCCCATCTTCTTGTTGAATACAGCTACTACTATGAGAACCCGAATTCTTGCTTCCTCATCCCCTCCTTCGTCTAGCCTGAGCCCTCCATTTGGCTCTCCTCTTGATACACCAGTATTCTTATCAACACAGGCACCATCATCAACGCAGCCACCGCCACCCATACAATTAACCACAGTATCCCCAATTTTGCTGCCACCTCATGTCATGCCACACCCACATGTCAATGGAGCTTTTATAGACCAATTTGGAGCGGTAAGGCCCCACTAATACTTCTAGATGAGTCTCTCGCAGACCCAAGGCTTGTAGTCTGGGCTGCCAAGTTATCCCAATCCATTTTATATATGAGATTCACTTCAGCTGTGAGTGTATCAAAGAATTGGAAATCGAAAACACAAAACTTGTGGCCGAACGTGATACACTCAGGTAATTAATGAGCACATTTGCAGATAGTAGGTTACTAATGGCATGTGAGTACTAGGGAGGTAATGAAGGCCAAGGCTGTCATTGATCCTACACTGTCCATCCCCACTCATCCCACACGAGAAACTCATCCCAAGATCAGGTTCTGGATGGCTACAGACTATAACACCTGGCTCTTACTGCCTGAAGCACAACGGGCGCAATGGGGAAAGGAACCTCACCTTGAGGAAGAAGATGGAACACCTGTCTCAAGTGGTCATCTTACAAGTATACATGAGTGCATCTGAGGTGCTTGGTGCAAGCTGGTCAACATGAAATGTGCTCCCCAAGTCTGGGGGGAGCTAGACACAATGGCAAGAAATTTCTTTCATGCACATGTCAAAAAGTCCTGGCCGCTTTTTAGGTGTGCAGAAGGTGGATGGAAGCTCGACTGAATAGCATGCTCAAGCTACCCTGCATGGCATGTAGGTCATATAGACCAGAATAATAACTGGTTAACCAAGGTGGAAAGAAAGAAAAGGAATGCAAAATGCAACAGCGAGGATGGTGAAGGGCTAGTAGTTTCCCCAGCAAAAGTTTCAAGAGGTAAAGCTCCCTTGTAAGTTGAAACATATACTAATTACTATATTACCAGTGTCCATGCAAAGTTCTTCTTCAACATCCACAGTGTCGACAACAGATTCATGCTTTTCTATGTTGTCCAATGAAGAGATTTTGATCTCCTCTATTGCATCCAACGACTCTACCACTCCCAACTTGAACAACACCTCGTCTACTCTGATTTCTGCAGCTGATTCTACCCTCATAGCACTTGACTCTACCGCTCCCAACTCAAACAACGCCTTGTCTACTCTGATTTTTGCAACTGCTCCGTCCACTGCTCCAATCCCCACAGCACTCGACTCTCCTATTCACATGTCTACTCCCTCCAACACAGCACCAGCTGTGGTAACACACTGCAATCCATTGTGAGTGTTGCCAAGTCAGGAAATAGTTTAATACTGACAATACTGTACGATATAGGTGTGGGCTTGCATCTGTTGCTGCTGAATTTGGTATCAACATCCCTGCCAAAAGCTCTGAGACTACACCAGTGGCATCAACTTCCAACATCAATTCAACAGGTCCTATTCCCAAGGTACCTGCATCATCTCAACTGAGCGGCCTGGGTGTAAAGAAGATTGCAAAGATGCGGCCAGGACCAGTCTGCAATGAAAGGTAAGTGATATGTGTAAGGCTGTTAATTGTGCTCATTCCTCTCATTCTCAGAAACCTGTGTGCACATCACTGGGTCAAGGCATTCAAGACCACAACAAGTGGAACGACTGCCAAGTTCAAACACTATTATGACTCATTGAGCAAGGAGAAACAAGAGGCAAGAGATTATTTTAGTGTCTCTTGTAGTCACTGACAAGCTCCTGAAGGCATACGATAATGAGGCAGCAGATCTGGTATGTCGATGTTCCTAGTGTATTTCAGGACTAATAGATTATATCCTACTAGGTTGCGAAGAACGCCTGGAATAAAGACATTTATTCTGGGACAATCTACTAGTGCACAAGATTGCCCTCACCACAAGATTTCTGCTCACTGCAACAGGCATCATTTTCACTCACATTTTCAATCTCGATCATTCTCATTTACTGCCGCCTCCCCCTGCCAGTGTGTTTGCCTCCCCACCACTGCCATTCTATCAGCACTGTTCACTGTTGTTTTCATTCAGATAGAAGCTTTTGGTGCACTGCTTTCATAGCCAATATTCCATTGTAGAAATGAACAGAATGATTTGATATGTGGTTATACGGGGTCAGATCGAGAATGGGTCAGATATGCTTTGATGCGATGAGATATCAGACAACATTGTAGAATCACACGTCGTCATATGTGGTCAGACTGGGTGCTATGAAGTGGCAGGAGAGCTAGAGACTTGTATGTATGTGCAGATATCACGACATATTAAATAAACAATGTCTGTCATCTAGGATGATATGTCGTGCTGCCCCACCATATTGAAATTATCATATAATTCCCACTTTGTGCGGGGCGTATGGTCCAGTATTATTTCAATATTAGCCTACTAATTGGTAACATTTGATCACATATGACCCTACCAGGTCATACCCAGTTTTCACTGGGGCTCAGCGCTTAGCTCTCATGCAGACCTTGTGCCGCTGTGTGCCTCCGCTTACGTAGGATAGCATTGGACTCGGAACTTTTTTTCCCGAGTCATGTGATCAAATCTAGAACTTGATGATATAATATGCCTCATGTATCTAATCTCCACCATCAATTTGTCTGTGCACAATTTGTTCGATTGATTGTAGTAAGCAGTCCTCCCACTCTTGCTCTCAATACTGTGCCTGCACAACCAGTGTTCTGCTGGTCAGTGGGTGTTTACAACATTCAGGGAACATGCACTGGTAAACTTTTCCATGAACACAGATGAACTGACTGTGTGCAGTGCCAGAGGTCAATGGTGAAAATTATATAATCAGTGCTGATTGGCTGGAAGGGTCGGCTAAGTACAAGGAAAAGAGATACATATGTATGACTACTCTGCTAAGACATCTTCTACATGTGAGTCTGGATCGTCAATGCCCTCTGCATCCAAATCAAGAAGCTGGTATAACTCAAGGTCATCATCCAAGCAGCAAATAGCAATGGTATAGAAATAAGGATTATTTAGCAGGATATGATGGGACAGCCCAGGATCTAGTAAGCTGAATTTGCGATTACGCAGATCACAGGAAAATATATTATCAATGCATATCAACATTACCTTTTGTTCTTCTGGTATTGACGCGAGTGCGTTGCACCATGTTACCATACTTTCCATAGTCATCTTTGACCTTGAAAAGGTCACCAACAATGAGATTCCACTGCGATATATACATTCAGGCATTACTTGGTCATAAGATTTAGTGGATGGCATACCTGATGAGCAAGACAATCTGGGACGACCAGATGTGGGAACTTTGCCTGCAGGAGATGGTGAGCTTTCCGTGACTTGCCTGAGGCATCAGTAGTACATGCAATTACAGTTGCATCCCACTCAGTTTCGATGATGCCAATAGCTAGCAACATCTGCTTTAAAAGCTTCTCGGCTATTTTAGGATCTCCTGAGGCGTCATGGACCTGAATAGTATGCAACTGCGAAATCAACATCAGACCTCCAATTCAGAACCATAACGATCTGGAGCCTGAGAACTTACCTTATGTTGGGCCGTCATCATAAAACCAAGTAGATGGTGGTTGTTCTCACCCGTCCATCCATCACACTATAGAGTGACCTCCAAGCCTCAACAGTCCTCTTAGGCTGATGACTTTAGGCCCTCCAGGACCCCCGGAATGATCCAATGAGTAAGTACTTTCAGGGAGGGAATTTTCACCTTTGGAAGGAAGCGATCACAGAGTTTCTTCCACTCCAGATTCTCAATCCATTGTAGTGGTAATCTAGCACTGGCCGTTAGCCTTGCAAGCCCTGTCTCCCAGTCAGCTTGATCTGCAGATGTCCAGACAACCTCCGCCACTCAGTGAGTAGGATCAGGGGAAGGTGATACGGATGGTGTTGAAGGGCCAAGGGAGCCTGAAGCAGTCGAGAAACGGCCACTTTGAGTAAGCCGTTGTAAAGAACACTTTGAACCTTGATAGGAATAATTCCAATCTGGTCAGTAGCAAAAGAAATTGATGGGTGCAATATGTTCGACCCTAAAGGGATTTCAGAGAAGAGAAGACCTGCAGAAGGATATAGCTAAAGCTCACCAAACCTTTCCTGTTATGATTTACCAGTTTACTCTTTTCTTTTCCATTAACCTTGCATTGTATTCATACGAGTCACTCATTTGACTCCTGCCTCATATGTTTATTCCTTCACTTTTGAGCACGTGACTTCTCCAGTTGGCCATAGCCATTTCTCATGTGACTCCGCAGTCATCACATCTAGATGACGCCATCTTCTTTTCTTTGTAATACTAATGATGTGTCTTCTTCTTATTGGCTCCCATTATCATACAACATGTCATCACAATTCCCTTTCCATTATTGGGATCTCTTTCTCATGGTCCATGTACTGGATCCTTACCTATAAATACGTGACTTCCACAGTACAGATCGTGAGCTTAGACCTCCCTTGTACACATCTCGTATCTCTCAATCCTTGCTAGCCTCTGCGACAATCTACTTGGTTCTTGCTCCCGTTCGTCCCTTGGCTTCATACCTTTGACCCGGATACTCTTCTGGTCCCCTTGAACCCTTGACCCAGTCAGGTGAGCTACTGAGCCCCTGCATCTGATTTCCCTTGCCACTGTTGTTGTGTATCAACACCCAGTGGAACCCTCTGAACCTTTGACCTGGTTATACTCAAACTGGTCTCTTCGTCATTGTCTCGGGACTCCACCACAGGATGACTCACTTCATTTTGTGAATGCTCACACATCCAAGGAATCCCTCACCCCGTGAACTCCCTTCGACCATCAAGGGCTATGTTCAGCCCTATCTGGGTCGAGCGTAACAAAAGGTCTGAGCTCTACTCACCGGCTACTTCCATGTAAGCTGCCACCATTTCTCGTCGAAACCCCTATGACTCTCTCTGGCAACCTCGTCAACCAGAACACCTTGAACCCCCTGAATCTACCTCAGACGATACCAACGCTGAGAAAGAATCTGAAGAACCCTTAGATCTTTTTCCATCTGATGTAACCCTACCCTTACAGGAAGAAACCTTCGAAGACGCCGAGCTATCCCACCAGCTCTCCTATTCTCTTTCCATCCCTTGTGTACCCACTCCTCCATCCTCCACTCCCATTGCTCGGAACCCTCCATTCCTCATTCCCTCGCCCATTGAAAAGAACACTCTGAACCTTGATAGGAATAAATCCAATCTGGTCAGTAGCAAAAGAAATTGATGGGTGCAATATGTTCGACCCTAAAGGGATTCCAGAGAAGAGAAGATGCGCAGAAGGATATAGCTAAAGCTCACCAAACCTTTCCAAGCAAGAAACAGTATTTCCGGACGGTTTCCGGAATATCAGGCGGAAAATGCAGATGGAAAATGTAGCGGAACGGATGCACAATAGCGTAGAACAGTAGGACGGACAAGCAGAAGGTGTTGGGTAGTGACAAAGGACTTAGGAAATATTCTTGATCAATGCAACAGAGCAAAAGATGAATTTTCTAAAGGCTAAGTACAAGCTTTTATAGTCTGGGCATATCCGAGACTTTATGACAACCAGGAGACAGAGTGTTACCAAGTAAACTAAGTATAACTCGACTCCGAAACAAGTCCATAGCAACATAAAAGAGAATGAAACAAAAGGATAAGGGAAATGAAGTCAGAAGAGTAAAGAGAAAAGATATCTGGACTTGTAGTAAGGCTAATCTGAAGTATCTGGAATTAAGAAAACAAGAGGAAACAACATCTGAAGTATCCAAAATTAGGGAAACAAGAGGAGGTGATATCCAAGAAAGTAGGCACTTACTGGTGAGGTGGACAGAATAGGACAATGGATTGGAGGACAAGGACAATTAGTCCGGAATATCGGAAAGCTGGTTCGGAATATTGGAAGGTTGGTCCGGAATATCTGAAAACTGGTCCGGAATATCGGAAAATAGGTCCAGAAGGACAGATAGGGGTGGATAGAAGTCCTATAGGGTCGGATAATGATGGATATGAGTGATGATGGATGGAAATCGAAGAGGAAGTGTGGTTGGGTGTGAAAGTGAGGTTTGCAAGAGCAGGGAATATATGTTCCCTACACTGTCCAACCTCAATCACCATCTTCCCCCTCGGGTATGTCTTCCCGTGCTGTTGAACTTCGCCTCAGAGCCCCCAAGAGCTTCAATGGATCCTATGACCCAGCCATCGAGTGGCTCAACACCGTTGAAACCTACCTCCTGGTAAATGCAGATGTTTATAACTCCAATGCCAAGAAGGTCGCCTTCGCCCTCTCTCATATGACTGAGGGATCTGCTCGTACTTGGGCTGGCATCTTTCGCCAAGCTGCCTTGACCCTCCTGACCCCCGACCTCGGTTCCTTTGATGACTTTAAAGTCGCCTTCAAAAAGGCCTTTGAACACCACAATACTGTTGGCAATGCAGTTGCCTGGCTCTTCACCACCTGCGTCATCCAAAAGAAGGATGAATCCCATGCTACGACACTCCAGAATTATATCTCAGAGTTCAAGAACAAGGTCGCCCTTGCTAAAATCACCGACCCCAACATCTTGATCTGGTACTTCACATCTGGAATCCCCACTCCCCTGATGTCCAAAATCATGGGGATGGATACTGTCTCCTCCACCATCGACTCCTGGTACAAGAAAGCTGTACATTTCCAAACCCAACGAGACCATACTCATGAAATTGCTCTAGTTAACAAGAAACCTTCGGGTGGTTATCACTCCTTCACTCCTAGGTCTTGTTACGCTCGACCCGGGTAGGACTGAATGTAGCCCTTGATGGTCAAGAGGAATCTAGGGCAGAGGGTATCCTTGAACACGTAAGCATTCACAAGGCAAAGTGAGTCGTCCTGCGGTGGAGTCCCGAGACGATGACAAGGAGACTGGTTGAGTAAGACTGGGTCGAGGGTTCAGAGGTATTCCACTGGGCGTAGGTATGCAACAACAGTGGCGAGGGAAACTGGACACAGAGGCTCAATAGCTCACCTGACTGGGTCAGAGGTTTTCAAGGAGACTGGACAAGTCTGGGTCAGAGGTTCCGAGAACAAGGGACGAGGGAAGGTGAGAACCGAGTGGATTGCCTTAGCGATATACCAAGTACAAGGTAGACAAGGGAGGTCTAAGCTAAGGATTGACTACAGGAGAGTCGCATATTTATATGTAAAGGTCCGGAGCATGGACCATGTGAACTAAATGCTAAGAATGGAATTGGAATAGTGGTGACGTGTCATATGATAATCGAGAGCCAATAAGAAGATGATATATCATTAGTATTACAAAGAAGAAGGATGGTGTCATCAAGGCGTGATGACTGCGGAGTCACATGTGAAACAGCATCAGCCGACTGGAGAAGTTATGTGCTCAAAGAGAGAAAGAAAGCATATGAGGTGGGAGTCAAACGGACGACTCGTATGCATACAACTCAAGGTTAATCGTGAGAAAAGGAAAAAGAGTACTGGAATTGTAACATTACCCCCTCTCTATCGTCAAAGTGCCACTGAGACATTTTCACGGGGATCCAGTAATGTTGGCCTAGGCTTCAGCATAGTAGGGGTTGTTGTCGATGTAGACATCATCAAAAGGATCATCCACACGAGGCGCAGGGACAGGGAGTGGACGAGAGCATCTAGATGGATGACGGGCCTGGTGGGATCACTGGGAGTTGGTGGCAGTGGTCGTGCGGGAGCAGCAAGAATGAAAGGAGCCGTGGGAGGAGGAGGATGATGAGGATGGTTGGGAGTTTTGGCGACGAGGGCACCAAGGACATACATCTGCATGGTGACCGGGAGCCATGCAGTGGCAGATGGAGCAACAGAAACGTGGGCAGTATGCCTGGTTGTGGCCAGGTGCGACACATTGACAATAGGGGCAGGAGTATATGGGACAGTCCTGTTTCATGTGACCGAGGCGCCAGCATTGGAAGCAGGCTTGAGAGTAACATGGGTGTGAAGGTGGGAGTGGGTTACTACCATAAGCCCAAGCTTCGGCTTGGCCAAGAGCCATGAGGGAGGATTCATCGAGTGGGGAGGATGATGCCAAGGGTGTCTTGGGTTCACATTCTAGGAATGTGGGATCAATAGTTTCCTCATGGAGGAACTCAACCTCAGAAGGAGGAGGAGTTGGGGAATGTTCTGGAGAGGAGACATGAGGGATTGGAAGATGACGTCCCACTCGAAGAGCAGCAGCATGGGTGGCGGATAAATCAGAAGCTTGTTGCTGGGCAGTCATTACGAGGGCCAGGTCTTGGGTGAGGTGATGGTGTAGAACAACTAAGTGGTTCGGAGGACTAAAGAAACTGTCCTGAACTTGCAGGGATGGTGAAGGGACACGAGTATTGTCCAAAGGGATTCTACTATGAAGAGAAGTGTTATCAGGAGAGGTGCCCGAAGGTACAAACCCGAGAAAAAGTGGATCTGAAAGTAATCCGGGTTGAAACAAGATTGGTCCAGTTGGTCTGGAACCGGATACGTAGGAGTCTGAAGAGAAAGAGCAGGAGTCCGAAGGAGCAAAGGAATGAGACGGAAAGTGAGAACAACAGTAGTTCTCAAGTGGAGGCTCACGATGAGTGGAGTATGAGATGACAGACGGACTTGAGAAACCAACGTGAAGGTAACTAGATTCCAATATTCCTAGGTTACAGGCTTTATAGTCCGTACTACTCTGGAATGACAGGAAGTGAGGTACATAGTGTACGGGATATGTCAGTGGTATTGGAAATGAAGGGCCGGATGCTAAACGGTCTAATGAGATGGTCTAGACACAGTAGGAACGGATATAGTGCAAACAGAGTGAACAAGAAAACATCTGGACTGACCTGGACTTACTTCAGACTCGGATGGACTTACCGGATGGACGGACGGACGGATAGGGACTTCGGAAGGTAGTTGGACTGCGATGGACTAGCTGTGAAGGGAAAAGAAGTGGTATGGAATGTGGTGGAATGGGCCTCTATAACCATAGGGATCATATGATCTCTACAACAGGTACGACTTGCGAGGTCAAAGAGGTAGCAGTCGGAGTCAACCAGGAACTCGAGCATATTGAGTTGGTACATGGTGATGAAAAGCTGGGCCTGTACATCCCGGGCATCATCGAGGACAAGGTGATTAACAAGTTCCTATTCAGCTTGGGCGACAGGGTGTTCTAGGTGAATGAGGATGGTCTCGTTTTGCAGGAAGGCACAGTAGAGCGCGTGAAGGGGGGATCTGACATTGAGGAAATGATCAAGGTGAGTGGTGATATAGGGGTTGCACAACTGTTGCGCAAGGAGGACAATCTCTTCCCCATTGGGGTGGTCGTCGCGGAGGTGCTGGGCAAAGAGTGGGACATCTACGGATAGGATAGGCTCTGGGCTAGTAGCAACAGAAACTGGAGTAAAAGGATTTGGAGCAATAAGAGGAGATTGCTCAACAGGGTACAGGCTGGATGTAAGATCCAGGGATGCAAGAGTGGGAGGACTTCCACTGTCAAGGTCAAAAGGAGATGGGGAAGGTGCACGAGGAATAGGAGGGGGTGACAGAGGACGACGAAGGCAATCATTGAGGGTGGTGTTTGCTTCGACAGGGGAGGCATTCTGGAGTGGGGAGGATGGGGCGATGGAAGAGATGGTGGAGATTGAGCTGGGGGTGCAGAGGTTGATGGACATAGTGGTTGGGGTTCAAGAGCGGTTGAGGGAAAAGATGGTGGGATGCAGCTTCTTATATGCTTTCAGGGCAGAGCTGGCATTTTTCAAATCCTGTTCTGGGACCCATGAGTCATCCTCCGCAGTATATCCCTTCCATTGGATTAGGAAGGAGCGGGATCGAGGAGTTCTGTGGTGGCGCAAGATCTGGTCAATTTCGTATTCCTCCTCTCCTACAACCAGGTCAGGTGGAGGTTTCGGGAAGTTCCATCCATGGACAGGGTTCTTGCGGTAAGGGGTGAGAAGGGAGGCATGGAAGACAGGGTGAATCTTTCATGTGGCGGGGAGTCGGAGTTTGTATGTGATCAGCGATAAGACCTTCATGATGGTGAAGGGGCCTTTGCATTTCGGGGTGAATTTCAGGTTGACAATGGAGCATTTCAGGTTTCAGGCTTCGAGCCAAACCTTGTCTCCATTTTGGAAGGGAGTGAACTTCTGACAAATGTGAGCGGCCATAGTCTAACGGGCGAGTTCATGGGATGCGAGGGCTTTGCTTCAAGCGGTGTTTAGGGTTTTCATGCAGGTTTCTACGGCGGGAAGAGAAGACTCGGAGATAACTGAGGGTAGGGCATGGGGTTTGTATTCCATCATGAGATAGAACAGGGATTGACCAGTGATGAAGTGAGGGCAGTGATTGTGGGCGAATTCGGCGTGGGAGATGTTGTCAGCCCAGAAACCAGGGTTATTTCCGCAAAAGATGCAGAGGTAGGTTTCGATTTCCTGGTTGACATGTTCGGTTTCGCCATCGGTCTGAGGATGGTAGGCCATGGAGAGGGAGAGGTCATAGTTTAAGACGTGTCCAAGCTCTTTAGCAAAGGCGGAGGCAAATTGAGGGCCACAGTCGGAGATGATTTTGTCGTAAAGGCCAAAACAAGTGAAGACCTTGTGGAAAAAGAGGGACACTACTCCCTCAGTGGTGATGGTTTTCTTTGTGGGGCAAAGAATCACCCCCTTAGTAAGCCCATGGTCGACCATGACCAGAAGGGTATCGAAGGAAGAGGACTTGGGGAGATCTGTGATGAGATCGCTCGAGATCTGCTGGAAGGGGCACAAAGCGGAGGACTTTATGGGCGTGAGAGGAGTGACTATGGGATGGGTGTTGGATTTGTTTTGCTGGCACATAGCACAGCCTTTGATGTAGCAGCGGACATAGGTGGCGAGACCGGGCCACCAGAATTTGGCGGAGACAAGCTGGTGGGTTTTTAAGAAGCTGGGGTGGCCAGCGGTCTTGTGGTTGTGGCAGCATTGGAGGATAGAGCGGTGTAAGTCCCCGGAATCTGGAATGTATGTGCGGCCCTTGTACATGAGGACATCACCTTCCATTTCCCAATTGGAAAGGCAAGAGCAAAAGGTGAGGGGAATGTCTTCATTCATTGATTGAAGACGCTGGAGACAAATGGGATTGCCTTTAGAGGTGGCAGAGATTTTGTCAGCGAGGGCTGTTACGACCGTGTAACAATGGAACACCAAGGTGTATCTGACTGACTCTCTAGCACTCCTTGCAAGGGTAGATGCAGAGTTGACAGATGACCCGTGAGTCCGTGCTGTCGACCACTGGTTGGTTGGCTGTACAGATGTCAAAGGACTCTGCCAGAGCACAATGGGACGACCTGGTCTTGTTGGCTGTCTCCTTCAAAGAGGTCCGAGGGCACCGAGATGTCGAAGGTTGCTAAGGCTTGGCTCTCCTTAGCCAACTACGTCCCTGACCAATTGGTCGTGGTAGTGACGACTGGATGTCAAAGGGGTCCTCCCTGTGAGGGCAGTCTAGAGAAAGACTCCATGGGTTCCCTGAGCGAATGAAGTGTCTTGAGCTGAACTCCAGCCAACCAAGTGTTCCAGCTATCCTATTGACCCGTCGTGGTCAAAGGTCCTCTCGTCTAGAGGTCTGCCTCCTCTAGCAAGTACAAGTCATCTTGGGATGAGATGACGAAGGAGCCCTCTATGAGTAGCAAGAGGTTTGCTACTGGTTGATCTTTAGGATGCCTCCCAGAGGCACAAGCGGTTTATGAGCAGAGGATGAGCTCCTTGGCAGAGTGGGTTACTGCTAGGAGTGGGTCTACACCATAGATTGTGTAGGTCTAAGTTAGAGATACAACTCCATAGGGGAGCGCCTATTTATAGTGTGTACAATAGAGTTCAAGCGGAGCTCTAAAGGATATAGGGCAGGCTCGGTGCATGTTAGGTAAGAGACGCATCACATGTTAGGTAAGGGATGCGTCGCGTGAGAGATCACGTGAAGACGTGTCGTGTATGTGGTAGAGGCAATAGATAAGAATGTGGACCAATAGGAATAGAGACAGAAGGAATTGGAATGAGACGGAGAGAGCCAGATCGGGAGGAATAGGAATGGATGGCACTGCCATCGGGAGGAGTAGGATCAGAGAGGCTGTGGGTATAGCCCTCAGGTGATCTAGGATCAGAGAGGCTGTGGGATAGCCCTCAGGGAGGATCGGAGGAGATGGCTGTGTGGGTGTAGCCATCGGGAGGATGAGGATCAGAGAGGCTGTGAGGACAGCCATCGCGTGATCAAGGAAGGCAGTGCATATAGCCATGGTGAGGCGGTGCAATGCAGAGTAGGTGTCCGAGTAGGACAATGAGGGAGGAGGAGAGTGGATGGTGTCCTAGCAGGATGGCTAGAGGAAGAATAGGAAGGCATCCCGGTAGGGCATCGAGAGGATGGAGAGTCGTCTAAGGAGACAACAATGGATGATCATAGAAAGAAAAGAGTCCGGTAGATCCGGTACCCATGCCGCCAGATCAAATTGTAACAAGGGCAGTGTCAATGGTGCGGATAAAGATCGAGGGGGGAAGGAGCGTGACTGCCTGATTATCGGAATCAGAGTGGAGAAAGTGGTCATGGTGTCGGGAGAGGGCATCAGGATCCGAGAGGTGAGAACCAGGCACATGGATCATCTTGAGATCGAAGTCTGCAAGATCAAGGAGCCAACAGGCTTGGTGGCAGTTGAGAGTCTGAGGGGAGCGGAAGTACATCAGGTTCTTATGATCAGTGAAGACCTGTATGGGGAATTGGGATCCATGGAGATAATGTCTCCAGGACTTCAAGGCTCGAATGACAGCGAGGAGTTCTCGGTCATAGATGTCATAGTTCCGTTCAGTGGCGGCAAGGGATTGTGATAGATAAGAGCAAGGATGCCAATCTCCATTGGAGTTGGCTTGCAAGAGAATTCCTCTGGTGGCGTTCCATGAGGCATCGGTGGCGATAGCAAAGGGGGTGGTGTAGAGAGCATCCACTCCCTACGGTTGTAAAGCACCATTTTACCATCTGTCACCACATCAATCCGAGTCCGAAACCAGTCCGCTCTGTATCCGTCGCAGTCCAGTCAATCCGAAGTCCGGAGTCCTGTTTCTGAGTCCAAGGAAGGTCCGGAATGGTCTAGATAAGTTTTCTTTTACCTTCATTTAATTCCAATATGCACTTGCAAAGCGCATGTTGGTTTATTAGACAGTTCATTTCCAGTGCTGTTAGCCTGTCACTCAAATCTTAGCTACAATATGTCTCATACAACTCCGGATTAGTCCGGAGTATTTAACCCATGTACTCTCCGTGGGTAATACAGTTTTCCGCACACCAGGATTTCTCATCATCATATCGTCCATCATCGTACCGTCTGACAATCATATCGCCCATATCGTGTTCCGCCAATCGTTTCCATGTTTCCGACCACTGTTCGACATCCTCCGCCCATTCCTTTCTCCTCCGGAGTTCCGGAAACTCCGGAATCATCATTCTTAGTCCGGAAATACTTGGACTTGCAATATCTCGGGTGTAAGTCAATTAGGATCGGAAACTAACTAGTCTCTCTTCGATGTAGGATCCCTTGGACAACTACTCGTGTCCTTCTTCCCTTTCCGCAGGTTCAGGACTAATTTCCAGTCCTCCGACTCACTTTTGTTGTTCTACAGCGGCAAGGTCTGGCATATGGAGTACTGGTTCAGAGAGGAAAAGTTTTTTGAGCGAAGCGAAGGCGTCCTGGCATGCGGGAGTCCATGCCCAGGAAAGGTTCTTCTTGGTGAGATCAATGAGGGGGTGAGCGACGGTGGAGTAATCCAGAATAAACCGGCGGTAAAAGTTGGCGAAGCCAAGGAAGGAACAGACTTCCTTGACAGTCGTGGGAGTGGGCCAGGAAGAGATTCCTTCAAGTTTGACGGGGTCCATGGCAAGTTCACCAGGTTTGACGATGAGCCCTAGATATTCAACCTCGTCAGTGGCAAACTTACACTTCTCGAGTTTGAGGTGTAAGTCAAGCTCCATCATACACTGGAGGACACATTTCATGTGTTCTTCGTGGGTTTTCTCGTCGGGTGAGAAGATCAAGAGGTCATCCATATAGATGACAAGCCATCCTTTGGCAATCATGTCACGGAAGGAGTCATTCATGAACTGCTGGAACATAGCGGGTGAGTTGCAAAGTCCAAAAAACATTACCGTGGGTTCGAAGAGACCCTTGTGAGTAATGAACATGGCCTTCCATTGATGGCCGTCTTTGACACGGACATTGTTGTATCCCCATTGGATGTCAAACTTCGTAAAGACCTTGGCATCTTTGAGTTTGTCCATGAGGTCAGAGATGAGGGGAAGAGGGTAGGCATCTCAAACGGTGTGTTCGTTGACATATCGGTAGTCTTGGCATGGGCAAAGTCCACCATCCTTTTTCTTGACAAAGAAGAAAGGAGAGGCTTGGGGGGAGTTTGATGGTCGGATCTTCCCGACGGCAAGGTTTTCGTCAAGGAAGGTTTCCGTGGCGATTCGTTCCTCTGGCATAAGGGGATAGAGTTTCCCTATCTTCAGAACGAAGCCTTCCTTGAGGTTGATCTTGTGGTCATAAGGTCTGGAGGGAGGAACATGGTCAGTTGCTTCTTTGGAGAAGACAGATGCGAATTCGGCATAAGCTGGAGGAAGGTTTGTCTTGGGTTTGTCTTTATCGGTGGAGATAGCAAGCTCCGTGGCTTGAGTGAGTCTAGCGACCTGAGCGGATCCTAGAGGAGCGAAGCCAGATCCGAACCTGATGGTTCGGTAGAGGGCACAGTTACCAAGGGTGTTAAGACTGTGTCGGACTCCTGAGGGTAACTCCGGAACTCCGGAGTTCTTAGGGGTTGAGACGTTGGCTTCACCATATGTGGTGTGCCCTTGTTGATCTTCAGTGCCTCGTATTTCGGAGTGGAGCGGAGAAAAGGACTGGAGGTGACTCGGAGGGTTTGGAGTCTGTATCAAAGTCGATAACAAAACTAAGTACAACAGGAGTAGTCCGGAGGACTTTATATACTATGGGGGCATAGGTATTAATAACGGAGGCGGAGCAGATTTGTAAGTAAGACAAAACTGGAGGAGGTGTGGAGCTGGAGCTGTGCTCCTAAGTGAGACACAGGATCGAAGGAAGACAGAGGGCGAAGCTAGTACATATACAGAGGAATGGAACATAAGTAGCATAAATAGGTCCGAGAGGTAGGAGTTGCGTCTCGAAGAGATCGCACTGGAGTTCGTATATGCAGAGTTCGGAGTTGGTTCCGGAGGCCGGATATTCAGTATATGACAGTATAACTCAACTCTGAAACAAGTCCATAGCAACATAAAAGAGAATGAAACAAAAGGGTAAGGGAAGCAAAGTCAGAAGAGTAAAGAGGAAAGATATCCAGACTCGTAATATGGCTAATCCAAAGTATCCGAAATTAAGGAAACAAGTGAAAGTGATATCTGAGAAAGTAAACACTTACCGGTGGGTCTTAGCAAACATGGACAACATCTTCAGGACAACAGACATGGAAACCTATAAAAGGAATAGACAGAGCCGGACTTTCCAGAAAGTGGATAAGATATCTGGACGAGTGGAAAAGGTCAGATTAGGCGGATGGAAGTGCAGAAGGGTTCAAATAGATCGTCGAGGATATTATGGATGGAAGGGAAATGTCTGGGAGTGATAATGCGGTGAATATGAAGCTAGGGAATGTGAGTTCCCTACATCTGCAGGGGACTTGAATACTGACTGTCCTCAGTCAGTCACATGATGCTGAGGTAAGCATGTAGGGTTGTGGGCATGAACAGATGGATAGTCCATGCGTCCTGTCTGCATCTCTCACCAACCACTCACTATTCCACTATTATCACCAACATGTCCGCCCAAATCAGCCAACTCAGCATTATGCTCAAACCCGGGAATCCAGCCAACCAGCAAAAGCAAGCCGTGCAAACCACCTTCAAACAGGCGATGGATGCTACCTTAGCATGCGCACTGTGCATACCAGATGATCACGAGGAGCTTGAGGAAGAGAAGGAGATGTGGACTGTGCAGTGGCACAAGTCTTTGGTATGTCCGGATAGCCTTCATAGACTCGGACGACTAACGGATGGATAGGACGGACTCAATGACGCCCTTATGCAGGTACGTGAGCTCGGCGCTGAAGTCAACATTGTTCTGGAAGAGCTGGAGAAGATATCTGCAGTTAATGAGATGCACGCCAGATGGACCAGGGAAATCGCGCAACGTAAGGATGCAGCCCTCAACGTGCCGGATGTGAGTCAGCAAAGTCAAGACCAGCCCACCTCGCCCATGAATGAAGATCTGCAAGCGGGAATGCTTGCAGTGCCCATCCCGGATACCAGGACGATGCCCTCCGTAACCGGGTCAGCTAGATCCAGAAGATCTGTCGAGGTGGTAGTACCCAGCTGGCGCAAGATGAGTATTGAAGCGTATCACCTGATTGCTCTAACCTTCGGATTAGCAATCCCGACAGGATCTCCATGATGAGGAGGAGGCAGGTGTGATTCCGGATGGCATGGTAGTCCATCCAGATGCATGTGGTAGGTGCACCAACCATGGTGTAGCGTGTCATGGATTGCCAGGAAGGACCTGCGAGGTGTGCGGGGTAGCCAAGGCGGCTTGTGAGAAGTCACATGGACAAGGCAAACCAGCGGAGAAGAAGGGGAAGGTGCCAGGTAAGTGGTACAATATCTCAGACTATGTAATGCTTATCCGGATGTACAGCGCTGTAGGGAACTCACATTCTCTAGCTTCGTATTCACTGCATTATCACTCCCAGACATTTCCCTTCCATCCATAATATCCTCGACGATCTATTTGAACCCTTCTGCACTTCCATCCGCCTAATCTGACCTTTTCCGCTCGTCCGGATATCTTATCCGCTTTCTGGAAAGTCCGGCTCTGTCTATTCCTTTTATAGGTTTCTGTGTCTGTTGTCCTGAAGATGTTGTCCATGTTTGCTAAGACCCACCGGTAAGTGTTTACCTTCTCGGATATCACTTTCACTTGTTTTTCTAATTTCAGATACTTCGGATATCGTTTTCTCTTGTTTTCTTAATTCCAGATACTTCAGATTAGCCTTACTACCAGTCCGGATATCTTTCCTCTTTACTCTTCTGACTTCGTTTCCCTTATCCTTTTGTTTCATTCTCTTTTATGTTGCTATGGACTTGTTTCGGAGTCGAGTTATACTTAGTTTACCTTGGTAACACTCTGTCTCCTGGTTGTCATG
>JBBPQU010000154.1:0-34335 GCA_038092655.1 Boletus sensibilis | reverse complement strand
GTGGTGCTCTATCCGCACGGTAAGCACGCAGCGTGAGTTGGATAAACTGAGGCATACACGTATTTGATATTCCTTTTATGAGGCCCCTCTTGGACGAACATCAGCGCTTCAGCCTCCAAGATCGTGTCACTGAGTACTCCAAAACGCGGATTCACTACAGATACTGTACCGCTTACAGCTGACGATTAGCCGCGTAACCCACTGGCAGGTCAAGTCGTCGTTGTGGCGGGTACGTGAACAATATTGTGCCTCGTAACTGCAGATCCGACCATCTTATCATTCGTTTCATTTCGACACCTTGTCGACACTCATATTTCTTCGTACCTGGTCCTCGGGCTACTTGGACTTGTTCGTGAAGATAGCGCACCTCAGCTCGTCCCCCCGAATTAGAGGTGAGTCAGTACTTTGTTATACTTCGTTATTGTACTTACTATTGTACTCATTAGGTCATTTTTAGCTGCGCTTGTATTCGCTGTCAACTAGTTGGCGTCGTCAAGCACTGAAACAAACGAACCAACCAGCGTGACATTGCATTTCTTAGAGTAGGTCCAGACGAACGAATCGAGTCACCACAGTCCTGTCTGTCCAATCTACACAGTGTAGTCTGTATGCCCATCCGCACCTCGCGCCCTCATGCATTATAAATGTTCCACGTCTGTCCCAAAAGACCACCATCAGCACCGCATTCGAGGTCGACATCGGAGCGAGTCGAAAACGAAAAAAAAAACGCTCACCTTTCTCCACAATAACCCCCAATGCTCATTGATCGGGCCCTCAATCCCCCACGCCATCCCTCTAAACCACCAAAAGTTGGCGACAATCAAAAAGGCCACGACGCCGAACGCGACGCGCTTCGTACGGTCCTTCCACCGCGCCGAGAAAATACAGTGATCGAGAATGTGGGCAAACATCAATACCGAGAAGTACAACGTCGGGAGCTGCCGAGTGGGATCTCAACGAGGGAAACAGACGGAGGTAGAGTACGCACGTAGTGATGGATATAGGTCACTCGGCCCATAATAAAGAACGGGACTGTCGAGCGCATCCATCAGATACGACCGAATCACAAACCTCTCACCACGCACCATAATGCAAGAACCAGCCATAAAACGCAATCTTGCCCACGTACAAAAAGTGACCCCACCCATCTGTTACCCTCATCAAAAAACGCATATAGGCACTAAACAACCGAACCACTCACGCGCGTCCATGTCGACGTATTTACGCTGTTGACGGAACAGATAAAGTCCCAGTAACAAGAGGGACCCAATGATGCTCGCAGAACCACTCCACCAGATGATCGGTGTTCCCAAAAGATAATATTTCGGCTGATTATCGCCCCACCCACACATCCGCAAACCCAACCGCATGAACGGCCAGTCCGTCGGATTTGACGCCAGAATATCTTCCTTGTCCGGATCCGGTATGAGCGCATTGTTGGACGTCATCATCGCCACGTTGAGATGCCAAAAGTCGCGCAGGAACGGCGACCTGTATAGTTTCATATCACCTGGGGGAACTGAAAGAAGAGTGTCAGAAGAAGGATACCCCGCAGAGAACATGTCACACGCACGTCGATCGTTCCAGTGACTCTCCACGTTCCAGTATGTATGCGTATTACTCGGATCATTCTCTGGAACACAGCTGACTTCGATCTGTTTGAATCCCCATTGGGGCAAGACAGCATTCGCGGCGGACAGATAACATCCAAGCCCCTGGTGTCGGAACCGCAGTCTGCTCGTAAGCGAATGCACGCGGCTAACATGGGCACGGCTGCCTTGACTGATATCGTCCACGATTTCGACCACCCAATTATCATGCATGTCTCCGACAGTCGTGTTACCATAGCAAGAAACTTCATGATTGAGTTTGGTGATGGGCGCCGGGATTGGGTGTGAGTGGAGGTTTCGTGTCGTCGGTGCGTGCTGAAGTCGCACAACAGCGCCGTCGCTAAGAAACTTGAGCGGCTCATTCAGATTGTATTCGGGCTCGTCCCATGTCGGAAGCACGATCCAATGGTTGTTGTCATCCTTGTAGTGATAACAGGTCACTTGCTGTTGTGAGGAACCAAGCGGGTACGTTTGAACGTGCGAGTGGAGCAGGCCACCACCCCAGCCCATGTTTTTGAGCGTAATTTTGGAACCATACGCGATCTCTAATGTGTGTTGTCCCGTGAGCACAATCAAGCCATCAAACCACGATGACACGAACCAAGCGGGTTCTTGTAAAAGTCATTGCCGACGAGGTGCGCCTGGAAGAGCGAGCTCATCTGTGCATCGCCAGGACCCGTGTGGTTCAAGATGAGAAAGTGTATTTTGAAAAAGGTCATGTAGACGAGAATGGGGAGGATGATCAAACAGATAACCCGTGCTGCCCAGTGGCGTAGTTGATCGCGCTGCGAAGCAGGACGTTAGTGGGGAATTGGTGGTCTATATGCGCTGCGCTGCCTTACGGTGGACATGCGCAAATCGCCAAACTTGTCCCAGAGGTCCTCAATCGTATATAAACCCACGACGGCGGTGACAAAGAATCCCACCCATTTGACGCTGTGTGGTCAAGGTTGATCATTGGACGTTACAAACACAATGAGAACCAACTCACCTTGTCACACAGCCAATTGAGATGCCCGTCAGGGAAAGCCACATCCACCAGTCGAAAGAGAACGAGCTGCGCAACACATGTATGAGGTCGTCTGAACGATGATTACAAAAGACACAGCTGACTCACTGATATTGTTGATTATGGAATTTAGTGAGGAAAAAGACCGTGGTAAAAGTAAAGAACAACAACATCGAATCCAGGAGAATAAATCGCGAAATGCATAACCATGCAACGTCTGAAAAACAGTATGCATTATGTCAACGACCATGTCAGAGAGAACGGACACACGTACCGCACAACACCATAAGCGCGACCAAATGACACGCCCACGGGCTCATGCCCAACTCGACGGCAGTGTACCACCCGAGCGGTACGAGCGCAACACCATACGTTGCGATGATCACGCGCATGGCTACATAGGGTACACTCCCGGGATACGCCTCGCCGCTCTTGAACTCAAAGCTGCCGTCATAACCCGTCAAGAGACCAGCGAGGCCAACGAGCATCTTGCCCAACGGCGGGTGAACATCGAAATAGAACTCGCGTTTGAGGTAGTGCGACCCAAACTTGCCAAAGTGGGCCTCGTCCCAGACCACCGTGTTCGCGAGCCCGATTTTGTGAAAGCGCGTCCAGCAGGAGAGGAGAGTGTATATCGCTGGTGGAACGTGTTCCGAGTTTTGTTGGATGAATTCGGTCTAGTGGTGGAATCTCGTCAGTCAACAGCAGGTGCTGCGGAGATAAACCCGTTGGCGGGGGACGTACGATGGTCGTTGGCGGTGGTGAATATGGTTTATGTATCCGCCCGCTGTTGACTCGACCGGTTGCGAGCCTCTGCTTGGAATATACATCCTTCCCTTCGTCGTCGTACCGTGTCTCCTTTTCCTGTTCGTCCCCACTCATAAACCCCCCACTACTCCCCGGCCCTCTCGCAATGCGTCGTCTCGCTGACGTGTCCTCGGCCATGTAATACAGAGGCAAGGACTCTTCGTGCTGGGTGGTCGACGTAGCCCAAGGATGTGGTTGTGTGTGTTGAAAAGGATACGGAATCTCTTCAAAGTCGGATGAAGTTCGCGGCGACGTGCCGGGTGGAGTACCAAAGTTTATTTCGACTTGGGGTGGTTTCATCAGCTACTTTTCTCCGCCTCGTGTCAGGCTCGTGGAGCCTTTCTGCGGAATGGATGGAACTGGTGTAGGTAGAATTGTACGCTGGATCCTGCCTTGATCTGTAGGCACTTGACACCGTCAATGTCAAAAAGGTTACACGTCACGGGAGCCTTTTGGGACCTTTGCCATATTCGAAACGCTACTTAGGACCACGCCTTGATGACAGAATAAGTTCCAACGCAAGCAGAATATTATCAGACAACATTTGTATGAACAAGAGCTTTTTTTTTACAACAAAAGAGCCATGAAAGTGTACCAAGTCTGGACCCCAAACTCACCACCCTATTGGTGGCGAAGGTACTGAGCTGCATACGGAATCAATTATCATCCTCAGTCCGGAGAGCACGCCGTGCTTACCGGTCACCATTGCATGGTCACGTTCATACGGTTCCAACGTAATTTGAGCAATAGGTTTGAGTTTGTTGGCTCTGAGAGTCTGCACTTCTTGCGTGAACACGGCAGACGGTGCGATCGTCGAGTCGACGCAGCTCGCTTTTATAGAGATGACGACATGACCGCCATCCTTGAGGAAATACTGCGCATTGTGAATGACAATACGCGCTTGATCTGGCTGGGCGACGTCTGCGAAAATCACGTCGACAGTAGAGATGAGCATGCGATACTTGTTTGGTAGACGAGCGTCCTCGACGATTGCTGGTGTCCCATTTCTCAGCAGATTGACTTCGATCACAATGATGTCTACTTACGGATGACATTCGTCCTTTTTTTGGCCATGTTAATCAAGTCTCGACCTGACCGAGGTGAGAACTCGACCGCATATACAACACCCTCCTATGGAGCACGAAGGCACCTTCAGCAACATGAGCGACAACGTAACGAAAACACGCACGGGACCCACGATATCTGCGACATGGCTCACACTCGTACCGCTCGCAGCACCCAAATACAACACCTTCTTCCCCGGCGCAATGAAAATATCGTCCATCCCACCCAAGACGCCGGCCGCCAACTTACTCCGGAACGGATTCCACACCCGATACTCCACCTTGGTGTCCTCCACCGTACCCTCGATCGTAATCCGTTTCTCCCCATACACGCTCTCCCCCGGAACGAGGTTTTTGGTGACCAACAAGTGATCCTTGCCTTTGGCGATGAAAATCCCAGGGTGTCGGTGCGGCTCGAGGATGACTTTGGCCCCGCCTCTGGCGCCTCCTCGTCCACCACCGCCGCCTCTTCCACCACGACCACCTCCACGTGCGCCTCGGCCACCGCCGCCGCCACCTGCACCACCTCGACCGCGAGCTTGGAAACCACCGCCGTGTACACCACCACCTATGTCGCAAGTAAGATCCAAGATACGGAAAGGAGGACCTTGGGAGATGCACCACGACTACCGCCACGACCGCCCCCTCTCGGGGCGCCACGGCCAGCACCTCCACCACGTCCACCACCGCCTCTCCCTCCAAATCCACCGCGGTTACCTGATGCGCCTGGGACACCGATGCGAAGTACGAGGACAAAAGTTAATAGTCCGGGAGAAAGTATAAAGAGGAGGGATCCGTACCGTATGCCATTTATTCCCTCCAAGGCTGACTCGAACCTTGATCTTGACCTGGTAAACCTCGACGATAAACGAAGCGGTTGTGCCCAAAAATTTACAACGTGCTCGCAATGTAAACAAGTCCAAATTGGTCACTCGGCCAATCGGCCACCTAGAGTGCCCGCTTATGAAGCCTTACTAAGCTTGGCGCAAAGCGTCAACTCCGCTTATTGTTAGGCTCAAGAATGCTAATTTCCCAACTCCAGCATTACAGCGGTTTTCAAAACGATGCGGAAAACGCAATCGAAAATTCAGTGTGGCGATGCAGGACCCCGAGCTCGGCTGAGCCTGGGAAATGTCACACATCACACATCACCGACCACGCGCTACTTCGCTCACCATGCCACCAATCCTCGCCACGGACGCATGATGCCACAACAACGGACGGACTTCAAGCTTTAAGTTGGATTGGATATAATTCAATGGGATGAATGGTATGTGCTATACTTTTAATTCCAGACCTCACTCTTACATTCAAAACAGAGAAATAGATTTCTTCCTGTTGTATGTATGAATTCGAGGATGTGCTGTCGTAAAATATCACACCAATCCCCATCCCATTAGCTTATCCAATATCATTGTACTATGTAGTAGGAAAACTCTGTACCATTGATTTCTGAGACATCTCGAGAGTTTGACATACAGTATGTACATTGGTCTCCCACGTAACGTAGCTTTTGTTGACAATGCTAATCTTAAATAAGTAACAACGATCAGACTCACTGGGCCCAAGTTGCTTGCCGAGGGGTGACCGATGACGAACCACAAGAACAATATATTCTCATACAGGAGATGACATCCTTTATATAGTCCTATCTGGGCGAGTATGTCAGACGAGGACAAATGGCAGGAGTCACCATCTCATCAGGGAACGATCTCCAATGTACATCCTGATCAGCGTACCGAGAGTCATATGCATCAATGTGAGTGGCGCTGCGTGGATCGAGTCTCCAGGGAGCCCCTCAAGTCCTTCCTCTCCTCCCAAAGATCACGAGCAAGTGAGCGAGCCTCCACCCACCGATCATAATACAGATCACAAACCTCCCGAGGTCGTCCACTACCTTTGAAATAGGGATTATTCCAGTGGGTAGTCAGGCTGAAATCTGGGTACGGTGCGACGTGAAAGAAAACGCCGAGAGCCTCGATAGACTCTGTCTCGATGGGGGAGTTAAGGAGGTGAATAAATGTGTCTTTGGGCATGGTTAAACCACGCCAAGGATGTCCTTGAGGAATTTCAGTGTAGCCACGGGTGTCAAACATGAAGTAGAGCACTCGAAGCGACCTGCATCTTTCCAACAGCTGTAGGAATCCCCCGGGAGTGATGGCGCTCGATGCTGTCCAGTCATAATCCTCGCCCACCTCAAACCTTTCCAAATGGGGCCACGAAGATGCTAAACACAACAACTCGCGCTCGTTCAAATCCGCGCCGCAAGGAATGTCGAGCGTGATAGATTTGATGTTCACAAAGGCAGTTAACGGAAGAAGACGACCAAAGGTGATGTAGTACGGAGACGAATTTTCCAAAGGTATGATATTTGACTCGTGGTAGACAAGGAGTGAGAGGTTGTTCAGCGAGTCATGTGTGCAGGCTTCTTGGAGGGCCACGAAAAACGACATGAGATTGGGCGTAGTCGGACAGGCATGAAGACCAACGGAAAGGTCATGAATCGCTGGAAAGCGGAAATGACGGAGAAGCCTCCAGACGGGGGTCACAGAACCAGAAGTAAGGTTAAGATCATGGAGCGCCGAGAAGGTTAGCGTGGAGGTAGGGGATTGGGTAGCGTGAATTCGATCGATTACCGCATCATGTACCTCGAAGGCCATAGAAAGCAAGTTACGCAAGCGAGAGAGATGAAGGAGAGCATCAACGTTTAGACCAACGTTGTAGCATTCCACAAAACAGAGATTTTGCCAGAGACATATGAGGCCCGAGATTGTGTCAGCGTGGGCCCGCTGCGACACGTGGAAGTCCGTCACGATTGGACATCCCTCCCCAAAACCGTCGACAGCAGTACCAAGGTTCTCCGTGCGCTCAAACGAGATATCTGCCAATCCGGGATTTGTGAGGTGTCGCACGAAAGGAGCGACTGTCGCGCTGGGTTCGTACAGCCCGACAATACGAAGGTTGGGGAAAATCGATTCAGTAGAGGTTGGTGGGTTGGAGAGTGCTTCGATACAATCTCCAGCCAAACCCAATGAACCACGCAGGAGAGGGAGAGCTCGCACGCGGCGTGCATAACCCAGAATGATGTCCCACTCCGTTTGTTCGAGACATTTTTTGAGTGAGTAGACCTGCACAAATTTTTATCACCATCCATCGTAGCATGTAAAACCCGGATGACCTTACACCCTCCGAGCGTACCAGCGATTCTTCAGGAAGACATCGCACCAGAGGTGTCAAGTCATTCAATTCGGCCCAAATCATATCCAACGCCGGCTCTTTGAATGTTCTGCATGTCCTTGCCAATGCGGCGAGATGAACATTTGCATACCAGCGATGCCGTCGCCGTCTTGCTTGGCGTGGGGGCCGACGGTGCACGATAGTATGGCAGTAACTGAAGATATTGAGAAGGATCTCTTCTATGTGGAGTGCGTGATGCATCGACGAAGACTTCCAGAGAACCCCAGGGCGAAATCCAAACCGACAACAGTCGTATCGGCACTATTCCACTTTTCCCGGAACCTCGGCGCTTTGAAGTACAACTGACGGCTACTATAGTTTTCTGTTAGGCAGACAAAGTCACTGGTCGAAGGAGGGCGGTCGCTCTAAGACCTACTCTCCCCACAGCTACTAGGGGATAGTAGCCGGTTGGGTTTTACATAACGTTGTACTTATGTAATTCGCTTCCCCACACCTGTCCCAAGAGACCAACAGGTGACAAGATGGAGAATTACGCATGGGCGAGTCGCGCTCATGTCTCGTCTGGAAGACAGTCACTGCGTTGGTTTCGACTGTACGCGCTCGTAGCTACCGTCTCGGTCCTATACCTTTCGACACGAACCTGGCTCGGATTCCACCTTTCCAGCGAGGAATTGGCGAGACGTGCGGATGTCCTCAACCAATGTAGATACATCAAAACGCCGGCTGGCCCTCCAGCGAACTTTCACGCTCGCTCGGTATCTGATCGTTTTTCCCCTGACGCGAAACCGACGCTGATCAGGAATGCGACGATATGGACATCTGGGTACAATGGGACCGAAATCATTCAGGGTGATCTGTTATTACTCAAAGGTTTGATTAGGGCAGTGGGCTCCGTCGCCCCCAGCCTTGTCGGAGGCCTTGACATCGAAGTCGTGGACGCGAATGGCGCATGGGTCACACCTGGTATTGTCGATCTCCACTCACACCTTGGAGTCGGAAGCGCACCAGAACTTGAGGGCCAGTCATTTCACTTACCGGCTTGATACCCTGTTTGTTCACAGTCCAACAGGTGCAGATGATACAAACACTGTGAAAGCCCCTATTCTACCTTGGCTGCGCAGTCTCGACGGGTTGAATACACACGACGACGGTTATGAGTTGGCACGTTCTGGCGGCGTCACAACTGCTCAAATCCTTCCTGGAAGCGCAAATGACATTGGTATGGTCTAGCGATGTGCCGTTGGATTTCTGGGATGTGATTCGTTTTCTTTTTGGTTAGGTGGACAGGCGTTCATCATCAAGTTACGAGAAACGACTGAACGCTCTCCCTCATCAATACTTGTGGAACCTCCGTATACTCTCAACGGATCACATTTTGACCACAACCTGCCGCCTAGATGGAGGCATATGAAGTGAGCTGTTCGTCGCGTGGCTTCTGGAAGGTTGGCCTAATACTCAACAGACATGCTTGTGGTCAGTTACGATATGTGATTATTGGGAGATAGTGATCGATGCCGGATCAAACACAGGTGAAAACCCCTCGAGCGAATATTCAATCTCCCGCATGGACACAGGCTGGAATTTCAGGCAAGCATACGATACTGCACGTAAGACTCGTGACCAGCAAGACAATTTCTGTGCGAACGCCGAGGCAGGTGCTTGGCAAGAACTCGGAGACTCGACTTTTCCGGAGGACCTCCAATGGGAGGCCTTGGTTGATGTACTCAGAGGCAGAGTGAAACTTGCCGTGCATTGCTACGAGGTATGCATGTACATACTATCATGTACAAGATATTGGCGTTGAATGTCCTTTGCAGGCCGTGGATTTAGATGGCATTGTCAGAGTATGTCGCCATGTTCGGAGCAGTGGTAAGACATGGAATTGATACCTTCGACAGCTCTCTAATGAATTCAAATTCCCTGTTGCCTCGTTCCATCATGCTGGAGAGACTTACTTGGTCCCAGATCTACTCAGGAAAACTTGGGTATGTTTTTTTCACAAAGGTTTCGACCTGTGATACCAAACCGATAACTCGTGTTAATAGGGCGGCGTCCCTTCGATAGCCCTTTTTGCTGCCAACTTCAGGTCTGTATTTCGAATTGGTCGGTTTCCTCATTCACAACTTATACAGGAAAAAGCGCGAGGCCTACCGAGGTTCGGAATTCGCCCCTCGTGTCCTAGCCTCCAATGGTCTTCCCGTCGTTATGAAAGCTAGTCCTTTTGATCAGGAGTACTCGAAATGTAACTGACGATGTTACAGTCGGACCATTCCGTCATCAACAGCCGCTACCTCCTCCATGAGGCGGCACAAGCTCATTACTTTGGTCTCCCAACGAACGTCGCCCTGTTATCCATAACCTCCACCCCTGCGGACGCAATGGGTCTTGGTCACCGAATTGGTCGCATTGAAGAGGGTATTTGCTTTTCTAGCTGTATGTTTAATTATAATATTCATCGTCACCAACAGGTTATGATGCTGGTAGGAGCAAATACGTCTCGTGCTGTGTCTAAGACTCATGGAACGCACAGATGTTGTTATATGGGATTCGCATCCACTCAGCCTTGCTGCTACGCCCAAACAAGTTTTTATTGATGGCATTTCACAACTCAAGGCTCCCAAGGTGTCGGTAAAACCATCTACATTCCAGTCCCCTCCAAACACACCAGACTTTGACAAGGAGGCAGCAGACGCGTTCGTTTACGAAGGCCTTCCTCCCCTTGAGCCTCGTTCCGCCCAACACACCATTTTCACCAACGTCAGCAGTCTCTATGTGAGGTCAAGGGATGAAATTTCTGTCCAGGAGAGTCCAGAAAACGTGATCGTCCACGACGGTAAACTCGTGTGTTCTGGCGCGTGCTCCAGATACCTGAGTGACGACAAACACGTCGAGATCGTCAATCTCGAGGGCGGGTCGATCGTCCCCGGTCTGACGATCTATGGTCCATCTCTTGGTCTGACCGAGATCCGGCTCGAACCGAGCACGACCGATGGTACCGTATTCAACCCTCTTGTTAGCGACCCACCTGCCGTTCTTGGAGACAGCCTTATAAGGGCCATTGATGGTCTGCAATTTGGAGGTCGAAACACACTGTGAGTCTGTGCTATGTATTCGCCAGACAGGATGCGTCATTGACCACCGCATTGAACATCCTCAGGCTAGCATATAGAGGGGGTGTGACAGCCGGTGTGACAGCTCCCTCAGGATCCTTCGTCCGAGGCCTGTCGACGGCGTTCTCGTTGGGCGCGCCGAATGTCCTTAGTAGTGGATCCATCCAGAGCGACGTTGCTGTGCATGTTGCGATCACGAAGAATAGTGCACAGAGCGTCAGCACGCAGATCGCCGCCTTGCGTACCATGTTACTCGGCAAAGGCAGCGACGCGATGTTGTCTCGTGTCCGCGCTGTATGTCGCCTCGTTCTTTTTTGTTATCGAGATGTTTGGTTGATCAGCATGTATGCTTGCTTAGGGTACCACAACTCTGGTCGTCGATGTAAACAGCGCAGATATCATGGCGTCCCTATTACGCCTGAAACGAGAATACGAGACACAGTCAGGCAAAACACTGAAGATGACCTTTGCCGGTGCGATCGAGTCCCATCTCATCGCATCGGACATCGCACACGCTGGCGTGAACATCATTGTCACCCAACCGAAACCTTTCCCGAATACATGGGATCAACGCAGATTGTAAGCGTTTCCGTTTGTTTTCAATATCTTTCATTCTTCTCTTTGGAGTTGGGATCTGAAATGCGACCGACAGCCTCGCTGGACCACCGCTCACAGCTGACTCGCTCGTCTCTGCGTTGTTGGCGGCAGGCGTCCAGGCGGGTGTAGGACTACTAGACGAATTCGAGGCGCGCAACCTGCGTTGGGAAGTCGCTCGGGTATGTCAACGCAGCTCTACTTGTATCCCGTAACAAGAGATCTGACCAACGCGGCGTACGACATATGTAACATGTAAATGCCCACTCACAGCTCGCCCTCGCTTCGAATGGCACCATTGATCGGACGACAGCGCTCGCGCTTGCCACTGTCAACGTCGAGAGAGCGCTAGGTGTCACAGTAGAGATGCCTCAGGATCTCGTGGCGTACAAAGGCGGGGGTGTGTTTGATTTCGAGGGCAAGCCTGTCGCTGCCATATCGGCACAGTTCGGGCGGACCGATCTATTCGAGTAGCACATGGATCCCTCCGCATCGCAGGGGAGCATATTCAACCTCATCTTTTACGCGATTTACTGCCAATACATTGCTGAAAACAGTACGAAGGTAACTCAGTGAACTGCTTGCTGGATTCACGACAGTTATGCCAACGATGAAGGAAAGACTGCACTGATCACGTCACTGTATCAATTGTTTGAATGCTTTAAAGCATAACATGAGATGCCTATTGTCCAACGGCATCATTCCTCCAGAAAGCGCTAGCTTATGGGGTCTCGGCATGTCGGCGAGATATGAGCATAAACGACGATCTCGTGTACATGTGCAAGATACTCCCCCTCCTCTAACAGCATACACAGACAAGGGCAGCTGTCACGGAGATCTTGTAAAACCTCGGCGTCGCCCCTTTTCATCGAGCCATCTTTGGGGATCTATTTCGATGAAACCCTTTGCATAGAAAATTGCAACACATCCCGAGTGCAGGTGCCAAAGGCTGCCAGTTGTCAATACAAAGATCCCTTCGTCAAACTATTCCACACAAGTCGACACCGCACAAATAACCAATCATTTGAACATACAATATTATAAAATTGATCCTATACCTCGTGTACTACATGTTTCATATGTACACGATATTCTAAGAGGTTGAACGACGAGAATCCGTTAAAACTTCGTCGAGATCATGGAAATGCAGGACCTTCCAGTGACTTGGAATTCAATGACCTCAGTCTTCATCTGCCCGGACGTATCAGACGCAATCGCCTTCCTAGTTATTCATGTTCGTCTCGTCGCCGCCCAGATCGTGTTAATCCATCTTGCCTGCGATCATTTAGCACGGATTCTATGGATCTTTCCAAAGTGTAGCGTTTGAGGACTCAGAGACCCGAGATCGTGTCAGGGTTTGCCTTGGTCCTAGACATCGCAATGAAGCTCATCATGATCAGGTTCGGACACCGATCTGCGAAAGCGTGATCAACAGGTATACTTAATGCCGGTTCTTTGAATGTTTTGTATGTTATGGCTAGTGCGATGAAATTATTGTTTGTATACCAACGCAATCGTTTTTGCCCTTCGGCCAGCGAGCGACACGGTCATAACAGTGACCAAAGATATCGAGAAGAATTTCTTGCAATGTAAAGTACACGATGCATTGAGGGAGGCTTGAGTCAGAGAGCGTATAGGGAGCGAGCGAGGATTCAGTAATATTCATGCTCGATCGATGATCGATCAAATGATTCATGCAACATGGAGCACTCTCGCACCGAGATTACTGTCTCAGGAAAGCTCATGGCATTTCGGACAGGGATACAAGCACGAATGGCAGACAAAAAAGAAAAAGGAAAGAAACCCATGCACCTGGAATGCGACGTCCCACTTGGCTTTGCAGAAAAAAAAGGACTAGCGACCACCCACAGGGGCACCCCTACGTGGTCGTCCACCCCTCCGACCATACCCTCCCCACCCACCCACATACGCACCTGGCCCCATCAACCCAACACCTCCAGGCTCCCCAAACGTCGCCACATTCTTCTCCCGCTCCTCCTCTCTCCGGTTTCGTCCACCTCCACCCCGTCGTCCACCGCCTCCCCTCGACGGCGGTGGCGCAGCCTGCGTCGACGACGACAACGAATCAAAAAACGACTTTTGTGGGTTATACGCCCGATCTTGCTCGTCTTCCTCCTTGCTCGGCGTATCTGCCCCTTCCTCGGATGTCACACCTTCGCCTTCCGAGGTGTCCTTGCTCTTCTTGGGCACGATGGCAGACTTGTCAAAACGTGCATTGGAACTCGCGAAATCGAAATCTGTCGTCGGTACTTTGAGTTCACTTCCCTTGACGGTTGGTCCATGGCCGTGATGTCCACGACGGCCCCCTCTGCCAATGGGTCCGTTCGTCCCACGCAAGTCCCCGATTGCTCGCTCAACAGACTCGAGGGATGCGGCAGCCGTTTGTACAGAGTTGGTAGGGCGGCGGCCATTGGCACTCGTGCTTGGAACATCACTCGGAGGAACAACCGCGACTTGTGGTGGTTGAGGTACCTCTGGAACAATGTGTGGCTGCTGTGGGTACGGCACAGGCGGCGGTTGTTGTGGAGGTGGTGGCTGAGCGACCGCTTGTTGCTGATATGGAGAACCATACGGCGGATACTGGGGTGGTGCTATCCCAGGTGCAGATGCCTAACGCCACACGTCAGCATATCTGTCAAGAGGTCTAGGTCGGGATGAACGTGTCAGAAGGAAGGCAACGGAAGTATCCACACGAGTTTTATGCGCTCTCGGATACGCGAGTCATTTGACTCCTTTTTACATCCGTAATACTTCATCACATATGGCGTGGCCCAATACCAGTGAATAAAAGAGATGATGAGACACGCACCCCTAGCACGGCAGGATCATCGTGCACGCTACGGCGCGGCGGGGGTTCATCGACAGCGAGGTCCTTCACTTCAGAAGCGCGAAAGATGATATATTGGTACGGTTCTTGAACCGGTGGGATAAACTCGGCGGGGGGTCTATTACACGTAATTAGCATTGTACGTGACGCATGTGGACAGGGATGGTTTGTCAGCAGGAAGGCAACGGAATAATCCACACGAGTAAATGCGCTCTCGGACGTACGAGCGAATGCTCATTTTTTACATCCGTCATATTTCATCTTTTTTTTTACAAGCAACGAGACAAAAGGGTAAATGAGACTCACTTTCGCGACTCGGTGCCCATAGAGTATACTAGAGGTGGCGCGAGTCAGGGAGACGTTTGCAACAAAGAGCGGGCACACGCCTACCATTCGAAAGCTGGATCGTCGAGGCAACTGGATCAATACCAGCGAGGATGCCCCGGTATCGAACATCAGAATGAGAGATGAGCGATATAGGTTTTCTGTACACGTCGTCAGCGACAGCGTAAATAGTAGAAAAAAAGAAAAAGAGGACATACCCGATAAAACTCAGAGCCATGGTCGTCAAGAAACGCGCAACGGGATGAAAGAAAACTTGAACGAGTTGATGCCAGCTTTGGGGACACCGCCTGTGATGTGTGCAAGCTATTCCATCTCCGCTTCAAATAAACGCATCTCCCCCAGTGCAGCTTCTCATGAAAGATTAGATCTGCCTTGTGTTTCTCCTACCAATCAGCATGGTAAGATGAAATCAAGGCAAGGCTGTCCGGCAGTCTCAACGTCTTCTGAAGCTTTTCTCTGCTAACTCGTGGCAGCAAACACGCAGCATCATGACATGAAAGACTACGTGTTAACGGCATCGCAATACGATGGCAATGATACAGAGCGGCCTGCGACCAAGTAAATGTACGCACATCGTAAAGCATTGCCAAGCCACAAACATTATTAACCAACGCAAGCGTGTCTTTTGGAAAAGAAGAAAAGAAAGAAGTGAGAACGGGTGATGAGTGGGTGAAGGATTAATTTACACGTGTGTGTGATGTTGTGGAAGATGAACACGGGCCAAGTGAAAGTGGAGAATGGAGGGATAGCGGGAAAGGGGGGTTCTAGTGAAGCTACGGTCGTTCGAGGCGTCCAACGACACCTTCCGTGTCAGGGTCCACAGTCACCTTTTGTCGTTCATCTCCCGTCGCCATCACCACACCACTCAGATGCGGATCAATCGGGTCGGATGGCGGACCCGACCCCGGTGTGGACGTCGGCGTAGACGTCGTCGCCGTGGTCGAATCTGCAGGATTGAAATTTCGAAAAGGGGAGGGCGCAACGATCGAACGATGAAAACGCGCGCGGAATTCACTGGCGTGGGGTGGCGGTTGTTCACCAAAACCATTGGCCGAGGGGTCGTTCATATCTGGAAAAGGGGGCACAGACGGTCCGGCCATCGACCCATCCGCCGCCTTTGCCGCGGCAGCTTGTTGTGCAAAGTGCATACGCCGCTACAAAAACGTGGTATTGAGTACATCACACACTCCGAAAGCAAACGACGTACTTGATGATCCCACTGGTCGAACGCATCTGCGATGATGGGCTCCAACGAGGCGAGATCCTCGTTCGTTATGGACAACGTCCGGAGCAACTGCTGCTTTAACACCGTCGTGAACGAAAATGACAACAACAACGTCGACGCAAAACTCTGCCCACCCGTCAACGGGGGCTGAGGAAACGACGGATCCTGTGGATTCATGGGATGCGGATGTCCCATCTCGTGTGGCAATACTTGATACTCGTTTTGCCCGTTCACGCGAAATTGAACCTCCTCGATGCCAGGTAACATCTCGCTCGTCATGTCTAGACCAAGTTCCCTCATTTTGCGCTGTTTCACGAGGCTGCGGTGTTTTCGCTGTCGCTCCCGTGCGGCTGCTCGGACGCGTTCCCTGCGTGCGAGCTCCTCTGGTGAGAGCTCCTGACCTGTAAAGGGTGGAGGGGGCGGCTGTGGTGGCTGAGGTTGTGGGGGAGGTGGAGGTTCGGTCGGCTGTGGGTAGGACATTGCAGCATTCAAGTTATTGACATGACGGTCACGCTCTCGCTTTCTTCGTTGCCTTTCTGCTGCTTTCTCCCTTTTCAGTCTCTGGGCGGGTGTTTCATTCTCCCTTGAGCCTCGTCTGCGCGAGGACGAGACGGGCGACAAAGTACTTTGGGAAGGGTTGTGGTGGACAACCGGATCCATCGCATTCATATCCACCCAGCTTAGAATTCTTCTTCAGAAGAGGGCGGTGTGACGGGGTCGTTACGGCGGCGGGGGAGTGACGGAGGTCGTGACAGAAAGTGACCAAGGGTGTGAACAAACACCGTCACACTTCCAGCTTCATGTGGCGTGAGAAACCATAATTGATTAATTTTCTAGTTAAATACATGACCTCTCCTTTGTAACATGCTCTCCCGTCCAGGTCCAATACCAATCCACTCTATCGGAGTACCCAGATAATTCTCGATAAATTCTACGTATTTCTTGCATTTATCCGGCAGATCGTCGTAGCTGGTCGCAGACGTGATGGGCGCCTGCCAGCCAGGAAGGGTCTCGTACACCACCTCCACTTTCGACAACACCTCCAGATCAGCTACCAGCCAGGTTTAGATCCATTTCCTGAAAGATGTCCTGATACGTACCAGGGAAATGGGAAAGCATTTTGCCGTCGACGGTGTACTTGACAGCCACCTTGATCTCGGGAAGGGTTTCCAAAATGTCCAGTTTGGTCAAGTTCAGTGTGTCGTAGCCATTGATAAGGCAAGAATGCTTCATGACAACGAGATCCAGCCAACCAGCACGACGACGACGTCCAGTCGTCGTGCCGTACTCTCGACCAACCTCTTGAAGATGTACACCAATGTCCTATCAACGTTCTCAGAAGGGACACCATTGGCGTACGTGTGGATCGACTCACGTTGAGCTGTTCGGTGGGGAACGGGCCACCACCAACACGAGTGGTGTATGCCTTGACGACGCCTATCGCAGTTCCAATCCTCTTTGGAGGGATCCCGAGGCCGGTGCAAACACCGCCAATCGTGGTCGAGGAGGATGTCACATAAGGATACGTCCCAAAGTCAATGTCGAGCATCAGTGCATTCGCGCCCTCAACAAGAATCTTTTTCTGTGCTGCCAGAGCATCATGAATATAGGCGACGCTGTCTACGACGAACGGTCTCAATCGTTCAGCCAGGTGCTGCAGGGAAACGAGCTCGTCAGTGACTACGTCGCACAGTGTCATGCGATGCCTGCCTTGTACCGTTCAATCTCGCCTTCTGTATCATACTCGAAATGACCATAACGTTTAAAGCGACCCTCTACGATCGTGCGGAATTTTTCCGCAAATGCATCGTGATCAAACAGATGGTGTACACGGAGACCGGAACGTGACGCTTTTCCAGAATACGCAGGGCCGATGCCTTTCTTGGTAGTCCCGATGCTGTAACAGCATTAGATTAGCGTCCTGAAGTAATGAGGACGAACAGACCTTGAACCACCCAGCTCCACCTCTTTCAAACCATCGACGATCTGATGAAAGTCGAAGACGAGATGGGCTCTATTGGAAACGAATATCCGATCAGAGCATCGGAGGCCTGGATAGAGTCAGATAGCATGCTGAAGTACAAGGCTCCCCCTCACCTTGCTGCTCCAGAGCGTCGAGCTCGTTAAAGAACGAAGGGACATGAATCACCAGACCGTTTCCGATGAGTCCAATACATCTAGGGTTGATGAGGCCTACACATGTAATTGATTATTACTCTATGATGATATCACGTCATCCATCATACACACCGCTTGGGAGTAAGTGAAAAGCAAAGGTGGTCGGGATCTTCTCTGGGCCGATTGGAACGACGATGGTATGACCAGCATTGTTACCGCCTGCACAGCGTGCGCAGACGTCGACTTGTGCGGAGAGGATGTCGACCAGTTTACCCTTGCCTTCGTCGCCCCATTGCGCGCCAAGAACAACGGTCACTGTATCGGGCATCAGTTGTGTGTCGAATGTCGAGGACCAGTGGGTTAAGAACGTACCAGGCATGACCGATTGACCAATGTTATACCCCAGACAGTCGGTGAGAACCGTGGTAGAAAGAGAATCGGATCGGGTTGGTACAAACAACCCCGTATCACAGTCCCAAAAAAGCAATCACACCCAGGCCTTCTATTCGCTCTTGTCCAAGGCTATGAAGCAATATGCCGACTTTTAAATCCAACCCGTTGAATTCTTCTCCATTACAGAGAAAAATTAAGGGCCATCCTGCGCTGTTTGGGCTGCCATTCATACTCATCATGGTCGGCGCTTCGTTTGGTCTCCAATCCTTCACCCAAACGCGCTATGACTTGCAGGACAAGAAAATCAAACAGGCAAGCTCATATTATATTCATTATACCTGCTCTTACAGTTGTCGTTACATCCTGCACAGCTGTCTCAAGAAGAGGCCCTCGGGCTCGACAAGTCGAAGAAAAAGTTTGACATTCGAGAAGAGTATTATGTGCGTGTGTCGGTTCTCTACCGTATCGGGAGGCTCATCTCAGACGTTGTATAGAAATTGAGCGCGATGACTGAACAGGAATGGGAGCCAAAGAGAATTGCCCGGCCGAGAGATGTGCCGGAGTGGGGTGTCCCCCCGACCCGACCCGATGTGTTCCCCGATCAGGTTCCTCCCACCAAAGCCAAACCATGAAGCAGCACCCGGTGCGATGTATCGCGGGATTGGCTTCGTATCAGTAGTTCGTCATCTCTTCTTCGACTACGGCGAGTCTTCGGCAGGGTTGGGTGACGATAGGGGAGTTGGGTGTCGTCTTCCCAGTATCGGCGGGTAACCAAGTGGGTCTTTCCCAAGTCTCCCTGCGGATGCAATTATAAGCGATGGATGCTTCTGATACCGTAGCAGAAATGACCGCTCCTGAGCTCCGCTGTGTTCCGAAAGGGGATGACATGTGGAACAACCGGGTTTATTTTTCGTACATATGAATCAGGTTTCATCCTATTCATTCATTCCAGATGGGGTGTATCAACCTTGATAGATCGTCAGATTAGGTCTTCAAAATTAACGTTGCAAGCCTACAGTACTTCGTTTGACGGTTGACACTTTGACACCTTCTCAAGAAGTGCCATCAACTTGAGCGAACTTTAAATAAGTTTTGTTGCAAGTACAACCACGGGCACACACCCGGGCCCCGTGCCATCAGCCTCACGGCCCTACGACCCTCTTTTTTGAATTTTCACACTCTCCTCCTTACTTACCTACTTACCTAGCTTTTCATTTCACGCTGCTCCCTTATTCCAACCGTACCCGTCACTCAGCCATAGTGGTGGCTAAGTGGTTCGCACCATAGTTTAGTATCTATAATTCGAAATACTTACATGCTTGTACTACTTACTGTCCTACATAGGGTACATACCCCAATGGGACAGAAATGGTATCAAAAAATATTTTGTTGCGTACGGCTACTAGCTAGACATCCGTATAAAGACTATAAGGGCTGTTCCTTGATATCACACTCGGTGGTTTCTTTTCGCCGACGTCCAGGTCAGTGAAATGGTCGTAAATTTGTTCGGTTGTCGCCACCAAAGGTGGCAGCAGCAAGTGCCAGCGTCGGTGCCCTCCTCAATACTTTGATTCATTGTCAGTCGCTTTGATCCAATTTCCGGGGGTATGTCTTTTTTAGTCCACGCTCATCAAAAAAGCGTTTACCCACTCCCATCTTAGGTTGCGTGATGAGTGGCATTACTTCTAGATCCATTTTACCAGAGCGACATGAGTTCCCCTTATCGGCCACGCTCAGAGGCATCGCTGTCTCACTCAAGTGTGCTGCGTTGCATTACCCCGTCTCACAAGGCGGGGTGACCTTAATCCTTACTCATGGCGTCGCAGGCTGTAAGTTCGAACGTCGCTCTACAAACCTTAAGTTTGACGCATTCCCGGTCATCCTCGACAGATAAAGAACAGTACCATACAGCCATCACCCGGTTGCTCAGTCTCAAGGACGTCACCTATGACATACGGGAAATATGGTCGATTGACTTTCCTAACCATGGCGAGGCAGCCACTCTGAATCGCCGTCTTCTCGACGAACATAAGGCGAACGATGTACGGCAAGGCTTTGATGGGACCTGCAGTGAGTACCTATCTTCGTTCATCGGAAACCATCGCGTCCCCGATGTTCATGATCCGTCCCACCAGCGACCATGGACTTTGCTGCTTATCTGAATGCCTTTTTGGCATTGCCACGTTTCCGGGGACACAACGTCGTCGGTATGGGACACTCGGGCAGTTGCACCGTTTGGTATGCCACCCCTTTCCTCGTCCCGATCGTCCCTTTCAAATGCTAAGCACGATCACAATTGACCGCAGGGTACACGCATTGACCAAGTTCACTCACGTGCACCCAAACGCACTGATCCTTCTCGAGCCGACGGTCATGTTCCCATCCATGTCCCCAACAGACCCCCGCATGATCCACGGTGCTGCCAACGTCCGCGGCGCACTCGCCAAACGCGACACGTGGCCCTCCCGCACAGAGCTCAAACGTTGGCTCGCGACAAATGGAAAGAGCATCTGGGCTCGATGGGACTCGAGAGTACTCGATCTGTATGTGGTACGTGCTAGGGTCCCGATGGGAAAAACTGTGCCGCTCGATGAGTTGTCGCTCGTTAGGAACACGCGTTTGAAGAGGTGATGACGTCGGAGGGGCAAGGATCATATATCACCCCGATGTTACGCAAGGATGAGGAGGCGCCGTTGTACACGTGTCTGGCGCATACGATCGATCCTTCACAGCTCGCTGCGGTATGTACGGCGCTCAGCGAGGTTGGTAAGCGAGGTGTACACATCATCTGGGCGGAATTCGAGGAATTTATGTGCGTGGACATACTTTTCTTTTGCACTCGTTGTTGAACCCTGACGACGACGCTTCGTACGCAGATCGAAAACGGCAAAGACCGAGATTTTGGATGCAGCTGAACATCGGATAACGACGCAGCGCACCGTCATGGGGTCTGGGCATCTCGTGAGTCGTGCGGTTCCGTTGTTTCGTGTTTTTGGTGACGTTTTGTGTTGCTTTTTGGATAGGTTCCGCATTTGAAACCGGACGCGCTTGGAGATGCAATGCATGAGGTGCTTGGGTTGATTGGGAGTGGCACAAGATCTTTGCTTTGAATATATTACTGCTTGTTGATCCTGTACACCCTAAATGCCAAGCATTGTCCCTTTGACGAAACGTGATGGAGTGCATCTGCGTATAGTATTGCTAAGTGTTACTTGGTCAGGACTTCATAAGGAGTTAACTCCTCATGCATGCACGGCTTGTGCATCATCTATCTTATACTGGAAGTCTAACGTCCCCGATTAGTTGCCAACAGCGATACAATTCTCATATGAGTCAATTTAGTATCTCTGCGTGGAATTCCAGTGCAGCCCTACCGTGTCTCATTCTGTGTCAATATCCACAGCAAATTCGAGTCCAACGGTGTCGCCGTACTACCGCCCATTGGCAGACCCGATCATGTTCCGGCGCAGAGTGTCTATTGCACGAGACCGCTCGGAACCAACCTCGCCCTCCGAGTCGCCGCCCAACTCCCCAACTGGTCGTGTCCATGTCTTCTACCAACATCCTTCGGGGAGCAGATTCACCGAAGACGCCGTCTCGGCCGTCTTGAGTTCTGAAACAGGAAGTGATGCCACATCACTTGGAGTCCCTAGCGCACATTCCATACCTGCCTGGAGGGGCTTGCGCACGCAGCCGTCTAGGCTCCAAAAATTACGTCGGGCGCCTCTACCTTTTCGACCCCCGTTGCCTGTACATGTGGACGAGATCGTCGTTGATTCCGAGTCCGAAGTCACTAGTAGCACATGGACAGTAAGTCTACATGGATATCGTTTATGTGCAAGAACGGCACTGACACACAATTGTGTGTGTATCGTTGACAGACGGCATCAATACCAACACCAGCACCCTCACCAGCGCCGGTGCCATTGCACCCGTTATCGTTCTGCCCTACACCCCACCCCGCGGAATCGTTTACAGAGTACGACCGGCTGCAAGTGCGGTCGGACGAGAGCCCTTCGCTCGTCCTCCTCCGCGCCGTCGCCCCTGAGAAAAGTCTGCTCTGCAGCGAACTCTTGCAGACGTGCCTCCCTTCCAACCGTGATGCGATGCGGGACATCACACCCCGACGAAATGGGTTCGTAGACACCGTCATCGAGGCGTACAATAATCATCGGGGACTCATCGTTCGTCCGGATGATGTTTGGCTAGCGATCATGACGCAGTTTAGTTTCTTCGTTAATGGACATGCGGAGGCGCTTCGCAAGGTATTTGTTGCTCACGAAGGGAAACGCAAGTTGGTTGTCGAATCAGGGGGAAATCGGTATACCATGGACACGGCGTCCATGGTACATCGTATGACGGTACTGATGGAAGAGCAGATCGCCGACCCTTCCCTACGCGAGTGGATCATGCCCAATTTCACGACGACGACTCCAGTGGATAAAACGACATGTGCCATCGTGATGATGGGCATGATGAAGGATTACTTTGCGTATAAATTCACCCTCCGATGTGGGATCCCCAAGGTCACGCTCGAGGGTGAAAAGAAAGACTGGCAAACCATTCTCCACCGTCTCGAGCATCTCAAAAAATACGGCATCCAAACAATCGCATGGTACCATCTCCTCCGACCTATTCTCTCCCGTTTCGTCACTGCCTACGACCACCCCACCCATCCAGACAACCTCGACTTTTGGAACAAGATCGCCCATCGGGACTTGGGAAGCGGTCCACAATGGTTGTCGGGGTGGATCACTGCGTTTTGTGTCTTCAATGAACGCGGCCAATGGCAAGGCAACACGCTCAATGAAGAACGGATCCGGGAGCACGAACCCAAGAAACTCCTCCGACCAGCTGATCCGCTTCAACTGACCCCTTCCCACTTTGCTGCGGTCTACACAATCCGCGAGCGCGGGCCGTATCTTGCGTTGGACGGCTTTCCATATCCGACGATCGAGAGTCAGGACGTACCGTGTGGGTATGCGTGTTTGGATGTGACGTTGGATGATAATGGGGAGGTGATGGAGACGATGTTGATTGCAGGCTCGGTGGGGGCGCAGATTTGTTCGACGGAGAAGTCGGAGTTGTTTCGGAACGGGTTGAGGGATACGGTGAGACCGGTTTCGGCGTGGTGGTATTTCATCAAACGAGAGGTGGTCAACGACGAGGGCGAGGGCGAGGGCGAAACGGACAGTGAGGGTTAGAGGAGATGTCTCTGTCAAAGATGTGTCGTGGTACGTGTATATTTTTTTTGATCCGTGTTATTGGCTTATGCTTGCTAAATGGTTGTATGCCTGTGTATTGTACTGTACGAGTTTTGTCTGTAACTCATCGAATGTATGGTTTTTTTTGGACACTGCGGCTATCCGAGTTCTCGTTCCTCGAGACTTTTTCCCGGAGACCGACCACCTGAATGCCTGTTTGATCGAACGGGCTCACCACCACACTCGGGGCAGGATCGAAGCGTGTATTGAATCATCGAAAACGTGAGTGACCGATCCTAGACGATGATCAGCGTTACCCAGGATGCCCCTTCGGTGAGTTCGCTGGCATACAATAGGAGAGCACTTGGCAAGGGAGACACTTCGTAAGATCAGAACGCCTGCATTCTGATCTCAAATGAGTTGCATGACGCATTAAACCGTTGTGGCACTACCCAATAGATTTTTGGTTGTTCAACACCATCATAAACGTGAGATTAAACCTCAAATAAAATATTAGATATGGCCCGAGGGCAAGACTGCCTTGAGACTATGTTCTGATGATTTATTTCAGGTGTGATCTCGAAATTTGATGCGCGCCGAACCCAACAGGCTGAGCCAGGCTCCGTAGACCGTGATATGTTCACTTGAACTCTTTCCAATCTCTCAGCCCATGATACCCATCAGACCACTCCTTGGGCAGGCCCTGATCTATTTCATTCTTCTCGCCAACTTTACTTTTGCTGCTCTCCAAAATGTGACTGACACGGTTTTGACCGGTGCTATGGTACCCCAGTACTTGCCTTCCGACTCAGCATGGAACATAGGCGATAATTTGTTCAACGTGTCTCGTTAAGCCGGATCCCTCCGAGCAGTACAACGGTACATGGCACGACACCACCTTTTATCCGGGCGCAGTTGTGCCTATCTATTGTTCCAAGCACATGGACATACTATTACATAATTTGAACCACCAGTCCAGATCTACAAGAGACTGATCATCGCAGCTCTCCTAACCTACCCAGACAATGCGGATACCAGCGGGATACGGAATGTTCTGCGCAATTGCAAGTATTACTATTCCATCATGGAAAGCCTTTGTCTGTGGCGAAAAAACCAGGGAATGGTATCAAATTCCACATGCTGCCAAGGCCAGGAAATGTATCAAGTCGGTTAGATCGACTGACTGACGCGGATGACCCCACCTGTGGCTCCGCATGCGGGAGACTGGATAACATGAAAGGCGACCTTTGTCCGAGCCAAACCAAGTGATGATCATAATCCACCCAGCCCGGTCGAGATAGTCTCAGTCCATCCACCTTCGCGTTTGATGTACGTACTCCATTCTTGTCCATCAATACGCTCACCAGGACCACGCTGCAGACACAGGCATATCTAGACGCCCTGTGTATATCATTATTAAAACCGATCCTCTTCCGGCGCAATCTCTGAGACACATGTTATCACCACAACGTGGGACTTAACTACTCCCAAACTACTCCGGTCGCTTAACGGGTCTCCCCTTGGTTTTTGGTCTCGGAATCAGTCGATGCCTTGAATTCCTGCTGGCATCCATTTGGTGCCTGCGGATTCGGAACCAGCCATCCTCCTTTCTCCGAGCCCAAGGTAAGTCCATGCGTGGGGGATATTCTCTTAACGTGCTTGGAGCTGGCCCATGGTGCTTGCAGCGGTGGAGTCATCACCACACATAACCCATCAACGTTCCACGCCCTCACTACTTTATGCGCGCACCACGCATTCTACTCTGATTCTGCCCATACGTGATTGCGCCACAGCGTACTAAGACAACACGCTAGTCTCCATTGCACGCCACACTAGTCTCCATTGTGCGCCACACTTTATCTTTCGTGCAATCCCTTCACCCTATGTGCTAGACTACATCCAGATCCAGTTACTACAGCCATTGCGCGGAGAACCATAAAGGTTGCATGATGCAGAGCATACACTCATGCCCTTCCCTGCTCTGTCCCTGTGCGAAGCCGTTTGTGTTCCATTAATCCGAGTTCCCATCAACGTCATGACTTTTCTATCGTATATCCTACCACCCGTGCTCGGATATTACGTTATGGCAGTGTTAGCTGTCACCCCACAGACACACGCTCTCCGAGTTGCATTATGCCCGGTTGTCATGTCATTAGCCTTGCGTGCAGCGGTTTCTGTGGACATGTCGCTTGGCGAGCCCGATCGAAAATTCAACAACACCATATTTGTAGTGAGTATTTCTTTCCACACCAACACGGGAGACTCACAGTTTCCCGCGACCCCCAGTCCTCGATGGCCCTCATGGTCACCCGTACCTTCGATTGGACATTAGCGAAAGAGCCGCTTGCGCGACACCTGCGTCCCGCGAAGAGTTCTCAGTCGACCATTATGGATGCCCTCGACCTCGTCTCGGCCTTGCGCGGTTACGGCTGGGACTGGTCACGCGGAGTGTACATTCCACGTGAAACACGTCCAACCAGCCGCGGAGGATTTATATTCTATGTAATCCTGTCCGCGGCTGTCCATGCTCTTTGTGTCGGCGTCCTCCACAGGGTCATTGTGTCGTTTTCTCCTACGGAACTCAGGGCCCTCTCCGGAGGATCCGTCTTTGACGAAACCCTTCCATTCTCCCTGCGATACCTCCGATCCACTGTCATCTCGATCTTTGCCGCGTTCTGGATCTATGCTGTTATCCAGATGTGTTACGACACATGTACTATAGTTGCCGTGCTCGTCTTTGGACAAGAACCCGCACAATGGCCTCCGGCCTTCGACACCCCGTGGCGCGCAACATCGCTGAGTGATTTCTGGGGACGCAGGTGGCATCAGCTTTTCCGCCGCACATTCCTCATCCAGGGCGGTTATCCGCTCTCCTTTTTTCTCGGCAGGGCAGGTTTCGTTATCGGGACATTCCTCTCCTCTGCGGTGATGCACCACATCGCTATGGTCACGCTCAACGACCAGTTAGAGCTGTGGAGAATGCTAGTTGGATTTGGGATGATGGCACCGGTTATCCTCGCCGAGGGGGTGTTCAAGCAGTTGACGGGACGGAAGGTGGGTGGGTGCGCGGGGTGGGTCTGGACGATGGCTTGGCTCTTCCTGTGGGGAAACGTGATGGTCGATGGATTAGCCAGGGCTGGGATGTTCGGGCATCTGAATTTCACTGAAGGTATCCTAGGACAGGCAGTGGTGGAGCATTTGGTGGCGAATTTTGATTCTTGGTTGCATGCAATGTAACAAAGAAAGGTAATCTTTCCGCTGATTGAAACAATACCACTTACCAGTATACTTTCACGCCTTAATTAGAAGTGACTTGTAACATTGTGTACATAAAATATCAGGAAACGAAAAGAAAATGCCCGTGTTATTGAGTGATGAGCAGAACGGGAGATATGCCAGGACCCACCCTATCATGAACCTGAGGGGACACTGGCACTAAGGTGAAGAATTGCTATGCAAGTGGATCCTGAGGTTGACCAGAAATCGTCGCAGATGATCACACACGTATCCAAGGTTCAAATCTCGCGGTATGATTTGTGCTCCCAAGCAGAACCGAATATGTCTACTCTGAACTAACTGCAGACCCTTGACTGACCCTGGGACCCATAACGGCGTTCCCTATTCCACACTATGCTTACACGCTAGTTGGGTAATCAGTGAGGTATCCGTTATGTTTCGAGTCTTCCAATTATGTGACGATATTTGTACTATTTCAATCAAGAGTTCAAACGTTCAACTACCAGGAATACAAAATCGTAGGAGGATTGCCGTTCCTTGTTAAGTGTCGTGTAACCAGACGTCAAAATCTATCGCCAACTGCTCCACCAATACCCGCACCGGCAACGCGCTGTCAATGAAGCTCGAGCAGCCAAACATTCCCGCTCTTGCGAATCCTTCGACCATCACATTACCCCAGAGGAGAAGCCATGTCATCGTCCAGACCCACCCTACAACCCCACCCACTCTTCCCCCTGTCAACTGATGAAATGCCCGCTCGGCAAGGATTCCCGGGACCATCATCCCAAACCCAACTAGCATCCTCCAAATTTCCACGCGGCTATTGAGCGTGACCATCGCGATGTGGTGGAAGACCGCCGATGCAAGGAATGCCCCGAAAACAGTGCCCACGCGACCAAAGACCAAGGAAAGCGGATAACCACCTAGGAAGATGAACGTGCGGCGGAACCACTGGTGCCACCTGCGGCCCCAGAAGTCACTCAGCGATGTAGCGCGCCATGGGGCGTCAAATGCAGGAGGCCATTGAGCGGGGTCTTGTCCGAATAAAAGAATGGCAGGTATGGTACATAAGTCGTAACCCATCTGCAGGGAAGCGTAGATCGCGAAGGCAGTAAGAGTTGTAATAATGGTCGCTCGGAGGTGTCGCACCAAGAAAGGAAGTGTTTCATCAAAAATAGACGATCCTTCCGGGATGGATCCGACTCCCACCGGGGCGAACGACAGCACTGCTCGGTGGAAGGCACCGCATATCAAGGCATGCGCAGCCGCAGAGAGGAATGCACAGAAAGCGAATGCTATACGATTAGCTGGACGTGTTTCACGCGGAATACGCAATCTACGGGACCACTCCCAGCCATGACCACGAAGGTTTGAGGCGAGGTCAAGGGCGTTCATGATGGTTGACGGAGAGCTATTCGCAGGACGGAGGTGTCGCACGAGTGGCTCTTTCGCCAATGTCCAGTCCAGGGTACGGGTAGCAATAGTGAACATGGAGAGCTGGAGGGAAACCTGCGTAAGTCTCTCCTCTGGGGGACGTTTGAAGAGGTTCGTGTCGATAGACACTTACCACAACATCAATGTTGAGGAATTTTCGCTCGGGCTTGCCGAGTGACATGTCCACGCAAACTGCTGCACGAAATGCTAACAACGCAACGACAGGCCATAATGCGACTCGGACAGTACGCGTCTGGGGCGTGACGGCCAACACCGCTATTACGAAGTAGCAAACCACCGGAGGGAGGACATACGATACCAACGTGGTGGCGTCGATAGGAACTTTGGTTGATGCACCAAGAGCATCCCGCAGAAACGGCACAGCGAAGGACATGGTTGAGTCCTTTGGATTGCCCTGCAATTTTAAAATTAAGTAATTAGCCATGGCACTGCCATGTTTCCTGAGTGGATAATTTAAACAGCACCTAAACAGCACCAGCAACGTACAACATGCTCTGCTTGATATCTGCCTCCGATTCACATTTCATCCTAAGTATAAGATAAATTTTTCCATGGTGCCATGACACGACTGGCTACATTCTGTCATGTCAAAAAGTAAGTAGAATGTCTTGCTACAACATAAACGGTCCACTGTTCTGTTAAAGCACGCTTACCTTGGTTTAAGTATCGACAACCCGCGTGTTTCAGTGATGCCGTCATAAATCTTGTCATAACTTGGCACGTAGTATTCTTCGAAAGGCATGATATGGCTTGCCAGTGGATACCCACATCGGACACAGGACAATTTCTATGGGAAGATTTTACAATTAGGTACACTCTCATTTATTATTTTCATTCTTTGAACTGCACCATGGGCCATGGCATACCATTTGAGGGCGAGTGTTGTGCAATTAAAAAGGATGAAACCCAAGCGTGGGAAACGAAACCCAACCCTTAGCTTAGTCATCAAACATCTTGTACTATAAGTTTCTCGGTCTTTTTTGTGCACTGAGCCGGACCCCTCCGCGCTCCACACGACTGTTTTCTCGAGTTGGATAACCACTGGTGAAATTACAAAGAATAATCATTATTCAAGCCCTCCAGGCGTTCAGTGTAGGCAGTGCCCGAACTACGCTATAATGAAAGAATAAGCAAAATGGTGTAACAGATAGTATAAGATCATGACATACGCCTTCGAGAGCCACAAGAGCTCCTTCTGGAGTGCGCTCTGCGAGCTCACCGAGCGGTGCCTAATAAAAACCAATGCCCCTTAGTCCAACCAAACACAATCACGCCACTTCAGAGAACTACAAATGAGGACGCACAGGAGCGGCGATGGCAGCAGTGACAGCAGCAAGAACTAAAAGCATGGGAGAGAACTTCATGATCGGCTTTGAGAAGATGCAGAAGGTGGGTTGTGGAAATTCGTGGCATAGAGTGCTCCTTTTTATCCATGGATTCCCTCAAGTCATGGACATGATGCATCATGCATCATGCCCATCGTTCCTTGAGTGTTGCCTGCCACGTATGTGATGTACTCGTATAGTACTGCCAATAATGACTGAAATAGAAAAAAAAAAGGGGGTGGCAACTTTGGAGAACCTAATTCGTTGAGACGGGGAATCGTTTCTGAGACTGCAACTCGCTCTAGGCTGCTCTTCATTGGCGGATAAATGTTGGCCTAGAAAGCTGACTGACTTCCGCGGGGTCCTTTCTACCACCACCACCTCATCCCAGCCGTCAGGCCAGGAGAAATACAATTTTGGCAATACACGTGGCTGAAAGCTGTCGATCACCACATATGTGGAGGTGAGTCAATAACTCTTTTACTCAGACTGACGTTTATGGGTTATACCTGAATGACAACATTTACTGTGGACTGAAAAAACGCAGCCCTAAATGCTCTAGAGCCTGGGGTTTCTTGATCATAATCCTGGAATATCTCAGCTCCCTGCCAACAACGATGGTCGAGGCTCCCCTGCATCATCCATGCCATGGGGATTGTGTGTCCGCTCACAGGTCGATACCCGGCGGTACACGGACATGAGGAGACAGTGTTTGAAGAGCCACGGGTGGACAACTGCCACCACATGCCATGACCAGTTGGCAGTTGGTGACCCCATGGAAAAGCCACAAGCCACGAACATGGCGGTGGCGTTCACACAGTCATAGATGCTCGGCGCCTGATGCATCACGTATGATTGCGATTTCGGTGTTATCATGGCACAATTGTGGTGTTCATCGACATTGGACCTGGTACACATGGGCGACCGTAGCGTCGTATTCCCCTTCATTCAGCGGTCCGCAATTCACAACTCACCTCTCCAGCAGTGTCGACTTAGTCCAGACACCTGGGCCCGTTTCGACACCAATCACACATCCAGTAATGACGCTCGGGCCCATCCCGACTCAGTCGATGCCCCCGGTATCGTACGGCCTACCCAACTGACGGCGCCTACTCAGTCCATCCTGCAAACTCACGCATTTCAAAAGGTCCACCAACCAGTTGGGGGACATGGCACCGTACTAGGCACAACTACACGTGCCTACCTCTCATCAGTCTGGTGACCAACCCGTCTATGAGGTAACCGACGCAAAGTTACTACGGCTCAGACACTGTAAGTTAGCTAAGGAAAGTTGTCTGTTTTTTCGGTTCTCCCCTCTGAGTGACTGCCCTGCACCGAAAGTGGGCGGAGCCTGGCGGACACCCAACATGCTGTGCGTGATAGGTCGTGACAAGATTGTGTATTTCGTGCCTTTTTGGAACTGTTAGTGTTTACTAGAAAAGTCGAACATTCCAGCTTAACAGTTGTTACTTAATAACTCATCCTATTATACGAGCCAGTTCTCTGCTGTTAGAAACAGTAAAGAGGCCATGACATCGATGGCGAGTCAAAGGAAAATTCAAGCCTGTCGAGTGCATTGAGTGATTGGGCAGACTCGACATCGGGTTGGACAGCGACACACGCTGGCAGCAGGTGACGTCCAGAGCGAGCTGGATGAATTTGGAGGCAATACGAGTGGCGGTGGCGACACCACGAAATCGGCGGACAAGGTTTGTGGGCCGCAGCATCGCGCAACCGCGACGAATGAGTTGGACGGGTATACCGGGGATGTCGAGGGCTGCAGAGTATGTCAGAGAGGACGGTGAAGGTGCCAGTCCAGGTGGTGACGACGGTGCAACGAACCACGCCAGTGGCGAGTCATGACGACTCGCGCTGGAGGCGTACCTGAAGATGAGTCAATTCAGTGCCAGGAACGAGCCAACAATGCGCAGTACGACTTACCTGGTCTGCCACAACCACCTGACAAGCCCGCGCAGCGAACAGACGATTCCCCAGCATCGTGCTCGAGGGGGAGTGAGTAGACCTGCGAACCTATCAGCGACGAGACAAATGCAACGGAAGGATCTGAGGGTGATGATGAAGCCAGGAAGAAACCCAACGAGCTGCAGAATATGTCAGCAAACAACTGGAATGACAAATTCACATAGGACGACCCGAGATGAGCCAGAGTTTGGGAGACGCGTCGAGGGCGATGGGAGGTGTCCATGCAATGAAAAGGTCCAGAAAGAGGTGGTGCGGACGGCGCAACGAGTAGCGCCAGCTGCGATCACCTGAAATCGCACCGAAACTGTTGGCTGAGGAGGATTTGTGTTAGCACACGGGTCAGGATGACGGGACGACGAACTCACCTGGACCGCCTACACCATTCACCAACGTCTCAAGCGTCTCGTGGAACCCGTGAATTCACCAGGTCGACGTGGCAGACTCAAAACGAAGCCCAGAAACGTCAGTCGAATACATCTGAGCAGATCGACTTACAAACCTCATATGGTCGCGTCGTGACCATATCAGACGGATCGTAGAGACCGGACGCGACGATGCCATTCAAGGATGGTGGGGAAGTGTCCCAATGGCGCGAAACGCACGCACAACGATGCAGGAGCCGATCGAAGGCGACTTACCATCATTTTCCATATAGGATTTGAGCTGTTCTTTGGAACATTTAGACTGGCATTGATCATTGATTACCTTTTATTCTTTCTCATTGCAGCATACTCCATTGTGTTTGAGGGGGAATAGACTATTCCCGAAACCATTCAACCTGCACATCTATGGTGCAACTCTACATCACACTCGAGGCAGCGGAAGTGCGTAGAGAAAACTGCTGCGTTTTCCCAAACATACTCTTATAGTGGTGACGTTGACCACAGGATGGCCATGTTTCTTTACGATCTGCTCGTCTGACAGAGAGCGCAGGACACGAGGACGCCAGCGGAGGAGGGCAATGATGGATTCAGTGGAGACACTTTTGACTCCCTACGTCCTTGGATAACCCGGCAAACCGCCCGCGCGCAGTAATATCTAATCTTCACTCGCACCTCTATCTTGTACGCGAGTGAGTGACTAGAATGGGGGTGGGGGAATGGGTTCCGGGGTGCTGATGCGTTACGGAGACCCCGCAACTGGAAGGTTAGTAGCAGGTGGGCAAAGAACAAGGCATCAGATTACTGTAATTCGACAGACGACAAGGACGCTCCGATGCTCGCGAACTTGGGGGCCCGAGGCCCGAGGCCTGATGCATTCATGTGTGACTGGAAATGTGCCCGAATTTTTTATTTTCGTATGGGTTTCATTTGATGGGCCACTTGGGTTTGATTGTACCTGTGTACACAGTGCGATGAGCATTTGGCTGTGGTGTGAGGGTCACAAAGTTTTGCACCACCTCCATCATGAACTTATTGTCGGTAGTCGCGGGCGACGGAACTCTTAATACCGCCTGGTCAACAAGGTACTGACACTTCGTGTTCCTTCACTGTTTCTAGTGTTCACGCGACGGCCACTACACGCCGACGATCTTCGGTGCTCTACCTTGAGCATCAAGTCCTGCCAGGTGGCAGGACTCACGTCTTTTATTATGTCTTTTAATTATTAAATCACCAGTTCCAAGAAAAGACAACCATGACCCGAAATCCAGTCATTCAATGACTCAGAGTTTGCTTTCCAACGTCACTCAAGATATGCTTTTGTCTTACATCCAACAGACCGCTACAGTACACCGGCTGCCAGTCGTCGAGCGATGCTGAAGGGTGTGCTGATTTTAAACAAGGAGAAGGACACCTGGCTCCGCCAGAGTGCAATGCGGTACCGGACATCGGGATCGTCGACGGAGTTGAATTTGAAGTCGATGCCGCCGCCCAACCGGCGTTCCACGACGATGGACGACGTGTCCTTCGCCCATCGTACAAGGTCACCCTCAGGGCGTCCATCGCATTGATGATTGGTACGGTACGGTTCCCCCAGGCCCTGAGGCTGAAAACGCCCCGGTCGACGCGGGCGTCCGTAATATGTTTCCTTCTCCACGGGTTTCTAGTCCTCCTTCATGTGATCTTCTTGGCGCTGTATATCCCCCATGTCGAACAGCGATTGGTCCTCCCGCTCGGGACGACAAGCAACATTGCGAGCCGGCAATCACGATTGTCATGCAGTCCTTCATCACCGTAAGTCCTCGATTCCATCCACCCATACACATCCTGACATATTGATATCCTCACGGTCATTCATGACCATCCTACAACTGGCATCTCACAGGGCTACGCAGCGATTCTGGTCTTGTGCACGCAACGTCTCACGCTCCGGCGTAACCTGTCCCTCCGCCAAACCCTCACAGCAACACACGACCTCTCAACGAGCTGGGCAGGTTTGGGCAGCGCTCTCGTGACGCTTTACCGTCAACGCGTCGTCCGATCGTCGCTTCTTGACGTGATCAGCGTGGTGCTCTACCTCGGTGGGATTGCCGTCCTGCATGGCGACGTCGACGATAATCAGTTTGCAGTTCTTCAATGGCACGGTGAGCGTGTCGGTGGCGACTGCGCTCGCCATGCCCGGGTTCGCCAACGCCGAAGCCGGTGTGAGCATGGGGCCGGAGAGTCAGGCCCAGGCTGTGAATTGGGCAGACGCGAGTTTGGTCGCAAGGCTGTTGTCAGGGTTGGCGGGGATGACTGTCCTAGGGCTATCTGGCAACATGGTCTACAATGTCCTCAAGGACACCTCCGGGATCGGCAATACGCCGGTGAACGCGACAATGTTTGATGTGACATGTGGCACATTGATGACGTCGAGCACGGTGCCAAATC
>JBBPQU010000153.1:0-34339 GCA_038092655.1 Boletus sensibilis | reverse complement strand
GGATCAACATCTATCTTAATTTGTATGTTGATCTCAATCCTGTTAACCAGATATCAACGTGACACACAGCCCACACTGCAGCAGCGATTCACGAGATACAGAGCCTTGAAGCTTGAAGCTTGAAGCCGCAATGCCCTTGCGTCTACAGCAAATAACAGTATAGCATCTCCTGCGCGAAGAATCATGGAAAAGTCCTCCTATGTGGAACATGACCCAGGCAGGAAGGACAAAAGTTTTGTATTCCGGCGCCGAGAGGATAGATGACGGGCTTCAGTACCGCAGACAGGCACTAGGTTAAGCAAGTCGCGTATGAACGCGTTTAGTACTTAGTTACTTAGTAGCGCTCCTCAATTTTTGGTAGCTCAAAGCGCTCAACCCCAAAATAAATGAGATTTTAATTATAAAGTTACTATCCCCCACCCGAACCGCTAGTTATATATATCCAAGAAGATAAACAACTCGATAACTTGTTATTCAACTCAAAAAAGCCGTGACGCTCTAATACACCGAGGGGTATGCTACAGTCCTTGCCAAGGTCTATAATTACAACCCGGCCATTGTCATGCTATTAAAGGGATATCGATGCGTTGCTTTGGAAATCTAATGCGCGTGTCATGATCATGCTGTTTAAGTACGACGTCATGCCTTCACTTTCTCCTCGTCCATGTCTGGCTCCTCGGCATGAGCAACAGTGTTTGTTGGGGACATATCAGGCTCCTCGTCCAAAGGTTTCGATGCTCGTGGATCTCCATTATTCCGAGATTCTGCCGTGCCTTTCTCAAGATCTCCAGGACTCCTGGCTTCGCCGCTCCGTACGGTTTTGCGCTCCAGCGAATACTCGCGCAAGAACAGCGTCAGAATCAGCGCAAAGCCAGCTATGGGCGTGGACATGATCCATATCGTGCCAATCGCTTCTGACCACGCGTGCAATACAGCATTGCGAAGGGTAATGCCCTGATTTCATTTTCCTAGGTTAGCATCGACTCGACTGGAGAAAGAAACAGCGCCTCTCACAGGAATCAAATGAACCATGCCAACGCTGTCGTTGAGTTCAGCAGCCGTGGTACCAATACCGAGACTGGCGAAATTGGGAATGTCCGCGAGTTTCTGAGGAAGGACGCTTGCGATGATCGCCTCGCCAACGGCAATTCCGACAGCACCTCCAACGGTACTGAAAATGTCGATCCTTCAGTAAGAAATCGATGACATGATGTTATAACAAGCTTACCGAAGGAACATGAAGCCACTTGAGGCGGTAGCCATGTCCTTGATGGGCATCGCCGCCTGGAGAGCGATTAGCGGTATTTGGAACAGGCAACCTATTCCAAGCGCTGCGATCAGAGGGAAAACCTCCTGCCTGGCGCTATAGATTGAGTGAGCATGACGACAAGGGCTCGTAAATGGGAAATACATACAGGCTTGATGTATAGTCGAGCATGATCATGAGACCCATGCCGAGGGTCATCACGGCATATGCCATCCATATAATTGGACGGTACGTTCCTGTCTTCGACACGACCTGTCCGGAAACAATAGATATGAGGGCACCCCCGAGTGAGAAGGGAAGCATCCTATGTACACGACGTGAGTCAACAGAAATGCGGGGAGGAGAATAGCGCATACTTGATTCCAGCACCAGTGGCCGATGCTCCGAGTACTAGGACGAGTCAGTACTCATGCTTGTATAGTAAAATGGAAGACCAACCTTGGTAAAACAAGGGCAGGTAACTGGGTGTCAAATTCAGTTGAAAGTTGTGGCGTTCGAGCTTCCATCACTCACTATGAAGCCCCAAAGAAGACGATGGCATGAAGGAAAACAGTGACGAGAATGATGCCAGTAGTGCGAGTCTTTGATATCTCGTTGAGTAAACTGTAAATCAGCCAGCATGACCGCTCACCTTGAACAAACGTGCAGGGATAATTGCAGAGCGCTTCGTAAGCATTTCATTGATTCCACCGACAATGAGCAAAACAATTCCAATAACAAGCGGAGCGATCGTCTCTGCACTCGACCCTTGAGACACCAGATTATTGACCCTCTTCACCACAAAAACAGCGTGACACGGCAGCCACGATCGATACTCACATGTTGTCTGACTAAAGTCAAAGCCGATAAGCAAGCAGACGACGCCCGCGATGAAGCAAATGAGTCCGATAAAATCGAGTTCGGCAAGTTGGTCCCGAATCGGGCGTTTTTGATGGGGGTTAAGATTGAGGAAAGTGAACAGAATGACTGCTGCAACACCGCCGGTGGGCCTGGAGACGGCTGTCAGAGCGAAATCTGGAAATCTGGACGAACGATGACGGCGTACAGGTTGATGAAGAAACACCATCTCCAAGAGACGTGTTCTGCGAATGCCTTTGTAACGTGTGAGCAAACAGCAGGATCGACGAAAAGCACGAAACGCACGCCCCCGAGAAGCGGTCCTATGACACTGTCAAAATTGGTTTATAAGCGAACATGCAAGGTTAAGATGGGAAGAGATCTTACCTTGCAACGCCATACGTAGCACCAATAAACCCACCGTACCGACCTCGACTGCATGACGGTCAGTGAGATAGGGCAAATCAACATTCTGTCACGCACTCTTTCAACGGCACGATGTCCGAAATGGTAATGATTACAAGCTGTATGATCCCACCGCCTCCGATACCCTGGACGGCTCTGCTCACAATCAACCAGGTCATATTCTGCGCCGCTCCGCACATCGCGGAACCAAACTGGAAAATGGGCAGATGAGCACCCAAATGACATGCGAATTCGGAGCACATACCAAAAATATGAGTATGGACGAGTAAAGGATAGGCTTCCGCCCTAAAAGGCGAGTCAGGGGTTTGTCTGCAGGGTCATCACGACGTGGGGTTTACGCTTACCAAACATGTTTGACAGTTTCCCGTACAAGGGGCCGAAAGCGCCTGCAGCGAGCATGTACGCGCTGGACAAACCCTCGCGTTGAACAAAAATTCGCAGTCATGAGCACAACGCGACGTTACCTTCCAACCCAGCTATAGCTATTTCCACCCCCGAGCTTGGCTACGATCGTTGGGAGTGCGGTCGCAACAATCGTCTATCACGACACGGCCGTCAGAACCTATGCCAAGAGCCAAGATGACCGTTTAAGGACTCACCTGGTCGAGTGCTGCCAAAAACATGGTGCACATCAGGCCAAAGAACACGATACCCAATCGATTCTTGGGCAAGACATGCTCTTCCTTATCTTTCCACGATGCGCCCGGTGGTGCCTTTTCGACGGGCGCCGCGTCGTTCTGCGTCGTCGTACCAGCCATCGTGTATGACGTCAATGTGCAACTTGGAGCCGGGGTCTCTTTTCTCTGTCAAGCGTGTTCAGCTCCGAGCGGGACGTTGGGACCCAAGGAGTCACGGTGGAAACGGAATGCGAGAGACCCAGTGACGTCTCGCCGAGAGGGAAAAGTCCGATATATATATCATCTCGATCCCGCCTGCATTCTCATCACAAGTTCTTCCGGAATTGGTTACTCTCACGACTTGTCCGCGACGTCGGAGCCTTGCATTGCGTGTTACTGTACTCCTAATTAGGTTGCCTCCGTCCTTCGACAAAGGAAAATCTCACGTGGTCTCTTGACATTCGTTGTGACACTTTACAAAGCGCTCAGGTCAGCGAGGTCAGTCAGCTTTTTTGGATAACTCCTTCGGTAAATGGGTGTAATGAGTCACCTTACAATGTGAGGTGTGGAAATGCCATCAATTGTAGAACCATACAGACGTGTATGCAGGAAACGTGCCTTCGGTGCCAGTTGAGTTTGAGTGAGCGTTCCATTCTGCGTTGCTGCCACTGGACCGATCTAGGGAATCCTGCGACCATGCGCGGCCTCCATGTGGATGAACCCTTCTCTTCTGCGCTGCTTTTCAAACTGCAGCCCAAAACCAAGCCCAACGTCCAACACGCACCCGCACCAACTGGCAGCATCCGACATCAAAAGAGAGAACGATCGCGTTGTTAAACCACAAGACGTGAATCCCAATATCAGATACTACCATTTCAGCACTAGTGGAGAAACAAGACCGACGATTGATTGATCTGCGATAACGACGTAATTGTCATGCAGCATTTTGGAAGGGGACAAGGAACGCGACCAAGTGTCTAATTCCGTTGCATGACACGAAAGTCATGACAAATCTCTCCACCGCACTAGCGCTGGCCCATCCGCCCATGGTCGGACGTCGGACGACAACTGGAATATTACAACTGGTCGCCACAAGGTCAACGTAATCAGATGACGAGAAACTGCTTACTCAAACTATTATAAACCACTCGGCACGCCAACACCGCGAGCGACAGAAACGGTCGACCAGCAGGGTTCTACGGGCCGCGAGAAACCCCGATAATTGGGCGGGATCGAGACAGGAGGGAAATGCCCTCGCCCGCGCGACTCTGATTCGTCTGAATCGTTGGCTCAATGAAACCAACGCCATCGGATATCGGATGGTTCGAAATCACTCCCCTTCTGGAATGCCGTCTGCCGTCCTTTCAACTTCTGATATAAATGCCGTCCTGCCACATTCGAAGCACAAGTACAGCAGAAAACTGCCATCCGAACGCAACCCCGACCACGACGCGAAGCCCCGGATAAATATTATGGCGCTGTTCCTTACGGCGAATTCGGACAGATGTGACAAGGCGAAATGGTCAATCTAACGCCATCTTATCGCCAAATGAACGGGGAAGTCTCCTCTAACATACTGACGAAGGTCATTCTATTAGATCTCAGCCTGGACAGAGCCCTGCACGTTGGACCCCATGACTGGTCCAACACAAAAAGCCCCTGAGTAAAGCTTCTATATCAGGGAACCAATATCCTCAATCAAGGTATCATGCGTGCTGTAATGCGATTATCTACCCGGATAAGATAGGGGCATGGTCACGGACGCGAGTACCAACCGGACACGATACGTTACGTGCGCGTGTTTGGTACCATATACGTGCTACGATAATGGTGGACATGTCACTCGTTCCTCTTCTTACACGTCGCTGACACAAGTATGTTGGAAGCCAATCACACGTACAAACATATCAGATCATCATCAGGCGGGGTACCCCCCTCCCCCTATCTTGCAAAACGTGTGGGGATAAGGGTATACAGGAACATCGCCGCACATTGAACAAAACAAAGAAATGGTTCTCGACTTTCACACCACCCGCGAACGCATGGCCTAGATTCTTTCCCGCGCAAACCACAAAGAACCAATCGGATACTGAGCGGCGTTTATCAGATATCAGATATATCAGATATGAGCCACATCCTTGGGATCAAAATACTTTTGATTTCATGTATGTAATACATACCACGCAAGACGCAATCGACGTCATAAGAATAATAACGAATGCACTGGTTCGACGTCATTGCAGTCGGTAACCTACGGAGATCGATACGTGTCCTACCAGTAAGTACTGATGTCATTCGTCTCGACAAGCGAACCTCACCTGCTCGCTAAGATGGTTAGGAACCCATCGGCACTGGTACTGGAACATACAGCAACTTAATGTCCACATGCATAGCACAGAAGAACCTTCCTAGCTGTGTGGCGCGCGATCATAGAAAATCATGAAAGAGAATATGGATACCATACGTTGCCCATGCTTAATATAATGAACCGGCCAAGAACTCTCCGCACTCCACTTATCAACAGTTACGCCGGAATGCCGGAGCGCTGCAAGAGTGGAAAGAACAAATCCTGTTACAGCCTCATGATCAGTCTTCGATCGCTCGCCACAAGGAAGACTGCGCAGTCATCCTGCGTCACAGAAGTATAGGCATGCAGTGCGGTCCTGTAGCCTGATGCGCTCGGGGGTTCGATCTACCAACCCTCGTACCCACATCTCGTCCGGCTCTTGCCGTTGGGTCTACGGGCATTCATGAGGACCGCCAAAACGCAAGAACGCGGCGTCCTCGAGGTGATTACAAAAAGGGAATTCGCGGGGTGCCGAGAGATTGCGTCAGGTGAATGAATCAAGCATTCCCGATATGAAACCTCGTCATGGCCATGAGTACCTACCCATCGTCATAGAGAAGCTTGAATGTGAAGGCGGGGTTGGGGCGGAGGCGGAGTGAAATGAATATACATGGTATAGCATAGATGGGACGCACTGTGATTGTACGTCACAGGAACGCACTGTATGTTTGACCAGATGAGAGGCAACGATCGGGGGTCGATGTGGATATCGAGGGAGAAAACATGGCCACGTGACTCGTATCGAACCATCGTAACCCACAAACTAAATCAAGCCTTCTAATGCGAACGCAGCAAAAGCCCTTCGAGAACCTTCGAAGATGAGGACGCATGTGGAGAACCATCTTTCTGGGAATACAGGATGTCCGATCTTACAGGCGCAAGATAGGGGAAAACCCTGCAAGGTTCCTGGACTCCGTAGCGAGAACAGCTTCAAGGGGAATAGCAGGGACTACAGGACCAACACAGCCCCCGCAGGGCCAGCATAGCGTGTCGGTATTGCGCCGGGAGGGGTAGATAGTGACCATGCGGGAACCGCGAGGCAACTACTTTCTCGCCCATGCGCGGGAATGAAACGAACGTGGACATTGTATGGAGCGCACAGGTCACGATGACGACGTCGACGGCAGTAAGGAAAGGTTCCGCGGTGCGATGCCGGTCAGGTACAGTGACAAGCGGGTAACCGTACGCGGACAGGTTACCGGTGAAGCGATGGAACGTTCAGAAGATGAGGGGGAAATGAGCGATTGCATTATGCATGAAGCGTTCGGTTAGATATGATATCGGTTGGCATGGAACACGCGGCGATCCGGGAAACAACGAGGTCCGATACCGGAACTTGACATAGAACGGCTCGCGTGATGCTGTAGACGAGGAATGGATACACGACCACAGGTTTTCGGAGAGCAAGCCTCGCGATGCGAATGAAATATTGGAAGAGTACTCAAAAAACCGGACGGTTACCACGCGCCTGTGGAGTCTTTGGGTCCAGGTCTTCCCAGACGGTCGTCGGAATCAAATCGTTACCAAATTATAATTGTTTGATTGACCACGCCTGGTTGCAGCGTCCTGACAGGATGCAGCCTCGCAGGGTTGATGAGAAAACCCTGGATTCGGGTGTGGGAGTACGTCCAAGGGTATTATAGCCAAGTACGAAACCTTGGTCTCCAAGGCGGACGCGCGCAAAGGGCGTGCCAGGTCTTCTTATATGTCGCCGCTGAGGTTACATCCATCAGCCGTCCCGCCAACAACCACGGAAATGGAGTGGTGCCTACCACTTGGAGAGGTGGTCAATGGTCGAAAAATTGTGTAAAAAAAAGAAAATTTAAACGAGCAGATTGACCCCGATAGCTCGCTCAGCCGGAGATATTGAAGATGACTCCGTACAAGTACTTATCGTTACATTCTCGGATCTGTTGGAACGTTCAAGGGGACGAATGGAGGACACAGGACGAAAGAAAACACATGCATGATGAGACTTGTTTTGGGGCGGCCACATGTCAAGCCGGCGATTCAGAATATCCTGGAGCTAGCGACCTCGCTGTTAGCCACGTCAGGTACTAACCACATCTCTTTGGAGACAGTTTTGAATATGTCAGACGTAAAATGTATGCATATGTTCTTGCTTGTCAGCGCTTGACGACCTGCACGAACGTCCCAGCATGGGCATGGCTCCTGATTGACTGACAGCCAATTTACGCAGAATGGGGAACCTCGCAAACTATTCACACAGTCGGCGATCGTTCACTTTGGATATGTGAGCGCATTAGCCAGACAGCGAACGCGGAGATTGTTGTTCAACGGTCCTCGGTCCTGTCGTCCAAGCGAGTAAATTTTTAGATTATACGACCCCCAAAAAGTTTTCCACTTTCCTTTGCTGGTCAAGCGACGAGCCCGCCGAATAAGTTAAAGTAGACCACAAAGGTCCCGGGTTCGTGTTCGGATAGAGCGCAAGAGTCACGTACACGCGCCCGAGCTCTTTCAATTTTCTCTATTCAACCACCGACCGACCGCCACTGACGGTCCGAGTTAAGCAATGAGAGACGTAAAACAAAGACTCGCCGACGCATGTTGATCCTGTCCAGACCGCCGTTGCCTTTCGTGGTTATGTCAAGACGAGCCCGTTTTACGGACAAACTGAATGACTGCATGTCAATGTCCAAGACTTGAACTCGGATATGCCAGTGTTGTGATGACCTACAAACCCCAACGAATAGGTCCCGGCTAATGCCGTTTATTGACAGCTGTTCGCCGAGACTACCAGCATGCAGGTTCAGATTTGTGCTCACCCTGTCTTAGCGTGCACATGGTTGTACGAACCCTGACAGTGACGGGGGTGAGAAATTGCGCGAGGGCCGAAGTGGGTGGCCAGTGCAAATTGTGTTCTATTCGGCTGAGGGAAGTCAGCGTTTTGAGATCGCACCGGGGTTTACGGAATCTTGGCGGGTATTTTTTCCTGCGTTCTTTTCGCGTTGTACCCGGGTACGAATTCGCTCGGTATGGTTTAGTCTCGAAATATTGATGGACTCGGTTGGTCTAACTAAGGGTCTGAAACATCCGCTGAAAATCCACCTTTGGCCATAATCTGCTACCATGGTTGAGGTTTCCAAAGTTGTACAACGCTTATAATGCCTTGATCGAGATCGTTCGGTTCACAATCGCACAGACATATGGATGATGTTTCATTTCGTTTCATTCTTCGCAAGAGTAGCTATCCTATACAACTCGTAAGCTCCGTTCCACTCGTTCGTGGAGATGTCTCTATCTAGACCTCTTTCTCCTTCTTCCCCTGTCCGTTCCAAATGGTCGTCAATGTGACCGTCCAAGACCCTCCAGGGGACATGCGTTCGATAGATGAAAATAGATACCGTTCCGTGTAGAAATGTAGAAATGTGGATGGGGATGCAGTGTGCCGCGCAAATGAAGGCATGAAAAATGATGCCAATCGGATAATAATATGGAACTGCGGAAACGAAGAAAAGTCCTGCAACCGTTGAATGGAAGATGACGATAGGATGATGGTAGCGCTCAATGGGATGGCATATGGGAACCGCGGTATGCGCGGGGATCCAAGGTGAGAAGCTGGTTATGTGGCGCATGCGGATCTGAGGGGAGCGCGTGGCGCGACGTGTCCCATGTCCAATGAGGATGGGGAATGCATAAGTCGCGGGTTCCCTCAGTGGCAAACGCGCGGAAAAAGGGATTGCATATACAATGTGCGCAGTAATGCGCTGCGAATGACGGGAACGAGGCAGGTTTTGCTCAACCCGTCAGGCGGCGTCTCAGTCTTCGTTTCGTCCTGAAGAGACTGAAGCGGAGGCTGAGAATAATGGCTTGCCATTGGCGACGAAGACTCTCGGTGCACGTCGGCCTAGAGGGGGGATATTAGCAAAGATGCGAAAACGAGCAAGAGGATTGAACTCACGTCCACTCTGAATCAGCTTGGATCACATGGTCACCCTCCGTGGCAGAAGGGGACTGCTTCTCATCTTGGCCCTTGGAACGCTTTGTAGGCGACCTGGGCCTGTAATAAAAGGACTTTTCTTTGAGGGGCGCGTAGACAAGTTGCTCTCCCTCTTCTTCTGCTAGGTAAGGCGACTCGTATGAAGCAGGGTCCTCGTAGGGATAATAGACTGGGGGTGGGTGGTATGTGATGCTCGAAGATGGTCTGCGTCGTTGAAGTTCGAAAGAGGGGCGCAGGTGGTCGACTTGGGACTCTTCGTCGTCCGAGTCGTCGTCGTCGTCTGCGTAACCACGCTCCCAACGCGGCTGACGAGACTGCATGTGGGAGTGGCCAAAAGGAGGAAAGTCGCGGAAATCGGGATCGTGGAGATCGCCGCGGTGGTCGACGTAGACTTCCTTGCGTGCCATCCTGGGCGACTGAGTGAGGGGAGAGTGAGGTGCGGGAGAGGCGTAGGCAGGGTCGAGGAGACGCGCGATGTCTGCTTCGCGTGATGATGGGGAGTATGGGCGGGACGATGGCGCGAAATAGTAGTGAGCCATGTTGCGGGAAGAGGGAGATGGGGATCGGGTGCGCCTTAGGCGATGGCGGAGAGGGGGTGGGGATGAGGGGGATGAGCTAGAGGATGAGGAAAGGCTGTCGTAGGCTAGCATTGGTGGAGGGCCTTCATCGAAGAGGGAGGTTGTGGGTGGCATGGGAGGATATAAGAGGGTGGGATTGGGTGGCGGGGATTTGTATGAGCCGCGGGTGCAGTATAAAAGAGGGATGACGGGAGGGGATGGGAGAGACGCGGGTCTGGGAGGGACGTGTGCGGGCGGAGGAGAGCGGGATTATATACCATCGCCATCAGGCTTGCGTTGGTTGACAAAGACAGAGACACACAAACGCGCTCGGGCAATACAAGGCGTCCATTTCAGAGCCCGTGCGCAATCATTCCATAAGCAGCCCACCCCATTACCCAAATCGGGTTACCCTCCAGTACCGCATCTCAGATCTCACCTCACGTGCGATGCCGTCCCCCATTCGCCGTACACTCACCACATCGGGCACGGCCGAACCTCCCCCCCTCCGCACACGCTCCCCGCCTCGAGTTCCAGGCATGCCCTGCCCTGTCTCCCCGTCGATTATCGCAATCCGAATCATATCCTCCCTCTCGCGGCTCATCCCGGTCAAGTATGACTCGCACGACAGACCCCGCCACAGCTGACTCACCCAACCGAACCGCGCCACATCGGCATCGGCCCGTCCCTCACAATACCTGTCTCGGTGCCTTGTCCACAACAATCCCCCCCATACCCGGCACCTCCACTTCCGACTCCCACAATGCAGCTTGCGAACAAACGCTCCATTAATCCACATTCATCCACAGCATCTCTCTTGCACAATCCGGTTTGTAATCCACACCGGCACAACATAGATATCCACCATCCATCGCTACAAATCATCCCCCGACCTTCCACATACCTAGAGTAGCATATCGTTCCTGTGCTGTTCCGTCCTTCACGCGTCACGCGCAACGGGAATATATCGCGGGAAGGGTAGGCCGAGCCACCCGGATCGCCACGGCTACTTGTTTAGTTCTCGCTTGCAATTTCAGCCAGATATTCACTCCCCTCCACTCGACGTTGAGATGTTTGCAGACAAGAAATATGCCCAGTTGACAGGTCTCACTCGACACTATATTCCTTTGTTCTGCACTCCCTTCACTCCAGCGACTACGATCGGAAACATTCATATCTCCGACTCGTCTCGTCCCAACCTGGACCACGCTGGGCTGTTCGTACCGAACTATTGTGGGACGATCCGAGTCAGATTATCACAACCGGCGGTTAAGATAAGATCGTGCACGTTCTACGAACGCCTTCCAAATCATGCTCCGGCCTCTTCGTGCCGTAGGATTGGCCAAACTAACAATAGCTGCGCTTACCGGCTCTCCTCATGTCGTCCTTCCTCTCAGAGAATCCCTTCCCTTGCTCCGCAGAAACTCAGGGAAAGCGCCGTACGGGAATGCGTGTCCCACACATACCCAGAACTCCTCAGCCCTATCCCCGTTCTTTCTGTAGAACCCCTTTCCTGTATAGCTCGAGAGTCATGTGGCCCGCGCAAGGCCATGGAGACCCACAAGCGCACATACAGGTCCGACCTCGGCGTGTCGGACATGTCTAGAAAATATAAAGGGTCACGCCAGCTGAATGGATCCAAGCCTCCAGGTCATGTTTTACCAGATCCGTCAGGCGTCGTGTCCGTGTAAAGGGGTTGCTGTGGAGGGGCAGCTCCATAATTCCCGTTCTCGGACTGATTCTGTTGTTTGTTTTTCCTCCCGCAACGCAGTACCTGTGGGAGCTGCTTGTGGAGGGCGTAGGGCGAACGGGTGTAGAGACATACGTGGTCCATTTCCAGCATCTGCCGTGCACGCGAGAAAGACATGGCGTCATGATCCTCTCTGTAACCACGTTATCTGGCCCACGATCAGTCCATAATCTTGATCATCGATGGATCCTACGTTCACGATAAGCAAGTCTTGAAGCCACATGTGAAAACGTAGCATACGGTCATCGATCCGCATATTCCTCTCGTCTTGATCACACCCCTTTCACAGCTTGATGCTTGAGCTTGATCTGCCAGGTTAACCGTTTTGGCTGGTTCCGGCGGAGTGCCTGCCAGCGTTTTCCCGCAATGGTAACGTCGTGCGATAAGCGACGATGTGATTTACCCATTGGCTGCCGCGCACCAGGCCTAGGCGCCGCAGCACACATGTAGGCTTGTTTGGCCACTGGAAATGGACGCTACTCTGGCACAGCTCTCGCCTCGATCGTACTACTGGAGGGGGACCCCTCTTCCCCACCTTTTCCAATAGAACACATTCGGCTGTGTCTGCTCTCCATCCTCTCCATAGTAGTGGCGGGTTTGTTTGCGTCGTGTATGGCAAGGTTCCAACCCCCTTAGACACGTGTATCAACCGATTCTTATCGAATCCAGCTGGATTGGCTGGATGCGGCGTGCATCCGGTTGTCCGGCCGGGTCGTGTCTTGGACTCTACTTTCCCAACCGGACTAATTCTAATCGTGATAATCCAAACCAGCCATCGGTCGTATCCCATCCCGTCTCCCACCAGGGGCCTAGCCCCATGCCATCCCCATATCCGTCTTGCGTCGTTCTCAGCCCGTGTCCCTCGGAACGTAGGCACATGGAGAAGCCCAATATTATCTTATCTCTCCCAGCACCGCCCATCTTCAAATTTCCCCCTGGCCCAATCAGCTGAGACCGTACCTCCTCTTTTGATGCCCGTGACCCATAGATGGTTATCTCATCCTTCTGGTCTATTACTCGACCACTCTGCGGAAAGTACCGCGACGCGTTCATACATAACTTATCGGATGTGGAACACCGATCGGGCATTCCGAGATGTGGCGTAAGTCACCGGACGCTTGTCTACTCGTCTTTTACTCCACCAACCCGGAAGAATACGGAATCTCCAATCCGAACCGCACGATCATTCTCCCCCGAGTCTCTGCTCGCCTTTTCGGCCATTCATAAAGTTGCCGTTTCTTGTCGTCCCTGGATCACCGTTTGTAAGGCTATGTCACATCAACATCACAGTGGCGATTGCGAGGCCAAGTTGGTTTCACTTCTTCCCTTGCTTCGCGGAAGCTCCAATGGCCAGGGATGAATCGATGTCGATGAATAGCCGAGCAAAAGATGTACTTCCACGACTTTGAGAGCGTGATGAGAGGCTATACCTGTTGTTCAAACTGTTCATAATTAATTCCTCGTTGGTATCAATATTCGCAGAAGAAGAAGCGGGATTATACCCTGACGATGCACGTACACATTGCCAATTGATGAAACTCCATGATTGATCACTCTTCGGTGGGAGGTGGTTCTGAAAACCTGTCAGACTCTTCAGCTCGAGACGAACAACAAGGAATACTTCGATTCTGGTGTGACTGATCTGATCGAGAAACATCACCCAACGCGGACCCGAAGAGGGTTTATCCTACGTACCACGGTTGTCACGGGATTATGTGTGTGCGGTGATAAGTTGGCGTTCTCGTATGGAATCTTAAAACATGAATCCATGAACCTTCGTGGTAGCAGGACCAATGTTTTAATTTTGGAGTATTACATAGGCTGTACACCGAAGGAGGGACAAGCGATAGTTGTGCCGAGGTGATGACTCGACTGACGCGCGCGCGATGGTCATCCGAATGACACTTGCGTCTGACGATCAGTAAATCATTCGTAAGCGGGATGAATACTGATGAGTAAACGCTTGGAAAGAAGTCGAGTATGGGAGAATCGTCGAGGATTGATGTTCACCGATGGGATCCCCTAGGATCCCCCGCTGATACATGGGGAGGACTGATACTTTGACATCGCTCGATCGCTCTCCAGACGTTGCATAGCGATCGTCGAAACCCCAGGTACAGGCTTTCCCAAATAATCCTCACCGGGGAATATCTATGATTATCTTGATGGTCACCGGGGAGGAATGCCCGGCAACCTGATTTCATTTCGGTAATCTCCAGTTCGATGATCCAAATTATGTGTACCGCAATCGCAATGGAGTTAACACTGCTCAAGCACTGCATATTGCTCTGTGATAATATAAGAGCTCGTCGTTCATCATCTAATCTTGATGAAACGCACCAACGACACGTCGCCTCAATCAACTGAGCCTACACCGGCACGAACATCGAACTTCTAAAATAACACAACGGCGAAAAATCACCATCCACGAAGCTCTATTTCGATGAAGGGTCGCGTCACCCGGTAAGGAAAGACCACTACTGGTGGTCGACGCCACGACCCCAGGCAATTCGCCATCTTCGCTATCAATTATGATCATCCGATTCGCTTCGAAGGAGGGTCATCACTCTCCACCTCGGCTTCTACCACGGTCACTGTCAGGATGTCATTCAATTCTCACAGACCATGACCCGGCTCACCACGCGTCTGCCATCGATAAGCACCACGCCAAAGCATGACGCATTTCATTGAAATTACAAAGATTTGGAGATTGGCTGGGTGACGAGAGTAAATGACGACCTGGGGGGGGATCAGTGACGTGCGCGACGCGTGCCCAAAACCTGTTTACTTTTTTGATGCTACGTGGGCACGTTCATTTCGCGAATCTGATTCGAGGGTGAATAGCCAATCTTGGTGAGCCCTTTCGGACGCTCTCCACGAGGGGCGAGGGTGACATCGTACGAGCGATGCGAGTCATGCCGCGCTGTGCTAGTGTGTCCGGCGCGCCGTATCCTCATGGCGTTTGTCCCTATTGTAAGTAAGTATTGGCTCTCCCCCTGGTCGGAAAACAGGGGACTCCAGTCTCATCTCGGACTGGACGGGGTGTGGCGTTCACATTTCTTCATATCCGATTTGGTGTGTGTGTGCATGTCGCTTGAAATGCTGTCCGAGGCGAAGCGCAGTGCTGCACCACAGGATCCCAGGCGTTCAGGTGTGATACTGCAAGTTACTATGGGCGTTCACGGAATAAAAGTATCTCCGCATGGGGGATCCTGGAAGATTGGTGTGTTCTCTTCCGCCAAGGCATGGCGCGGGCTTAGGCGGATCTGGGAGGTACCCGATTGAGCTGTACCGCAATTTGGAGGATTGGAGGTGGGTGCTTGTCAGGGAATCGATGCTGTACACGTACCACCCGTCTCTCAGAGGGCCCAAATCTAATTGCGGATGCGTTCAGATTCGCCACACTTCACGATGATAATGGCTTGCAGAGGCTTGGGTTGAATTGCCGTGGGAAAGTAGATGGAGGTGACCTCACGGATTTGGAAATAGTATGGTACACTGAACTTGTACAGAGACTGTCCGACTTCGAGCCTAGACGGCGTTCAAGGACGAGCAATTTCATCGTGCGCCTCCTTCATTGAACTCCGTCTATCCAATGATTCCACTCAAGCCCGTCTTCCAAAGTTTGACGCACGCATCATGTGATAGCATGCGGGGCTTCGATCCTCGGCTACGAGATCGTATGTGATTCAAAACCAAAATCAAGCCCTGGAAGGAAAACATTTCTTCGTGACATGGCTAGCAAGTAACATCATGTACATGATGCAGATCGAGCAATCCGTAGGAGGTTAGCGAACATGTGGATGTGGTTATGGAGTACAAGCATTGTTCTCCTTGATTCCTGACCTTTGACTTATGGGGCTTCTTTTCTTCCCTGATTGTGTCATCGCAAATGAAAAACTGCCTCTCGGTCATAGTTGGTCCTTTCACTCCAATAGGCCGTTCTCTTCCAGACGCCAATAATCTGGAGAAAAAACGTAAAAAAGTGAGTCGAGTATCGCACTGTCCCTTCTCTCTTTCTCTCTCTCGTTCACAGATCGCGGCGTTCTCGATCCGATTAACATCAATTTCATGCAGACGCCATGGTCTGTCATGGTCTGTCTCTCTACTGAGGCTAGATCACACGAACCAGGAAAACCTTTTCTTATCATGACTGCCGTCCGGCAGGTGAAAACTTAAAGACGTAAATGACCATCGCGTCTGAATCTATTGAGATATACGTGCACATGACCAATCGCCGATGTCGTATGCACTTGCTTTTTCACTTTCTGACAGAGGTGCGCCACCGCAACCCCATTTGAGCATCCTGGACTGCAACGATGTGTATTTGTCAATGGTTATATTCCGCCTGTCATGCAAAATTCCCTGACCCTGCCGTGCGTCGTTGCAGTTCATAACTGTTACAGTCCGTAACCATCTGGACTCATGTCCTACACGTCCCACCCAAGTCTCAATGCAAGCCAAGAACACTACGAAAGTTTGCATGTCAGGTATTCACACCCAGGTTTCCGAACCCTCACTGGACTGAAAACCTGCCTTTCCTGTCAGCCTAGTCGTCGTTCTCAGCTCCACCATCACTCAATCTTGTTTGTCGTCCCGCGGAACGTCTCTTACCATGCCAATCAAACGTTTCTAGCTGGCTGTTCGTCATTTTAAACCATCCCTTGGTCTTCACTTTGTCTCACACATCACTTGTACCTCGCAGGTCCACCCTGCTTTTCAAGATTCAAATACTTTCCCCATATGCACCTTGGTTGCCTCGAGTTATCCGCATTGCGCCTGTAATCCCCACTTGTTCGGAACAGGTTTCACCTCTCTTGGCTATCGTGGGCCATCAGTATGGTTTTGTGCTTCGAACGTGACATGGCAATGAGTCTGACCCACACTTGCGGGCATGCGCTCGTCTGCCCATGTGCGTTGACGAAGCCGGTGAGTCGGCTTCCGATCTTCTCCCCGGAGCAGCGGCCTGATCGATTTGCAGTCCAAAGAAACTACTTCATGTAAACGTGTTTAATTGAAATGGTTACTTCATGTTTCTACATACTATCGCTTGGTGACCGGTAGTTGTTTTCTATTGTTACCAAAACCGCCGTTCATCTCCATGGTAAAGTTGAGTACATTTAAAGTTTTGTATCCGTCTCTTTATCGACGTCCCCAACCTTTTCGCAGGGCTTCGCTCTCTTGGAACAGCGGCCTGATCGCATCGATTTGCAGTCTGAAGCAACCGCCACGTGCCTTTTACCCGGGTCTGCGGGTAGGAAAGGTTAACCTTGCGCAAACGTGTTCAATTGAGATGGTTGCTTCATATTTCTACATACTATTGCTTGGCGACTGGCTATTTCCTATTGTTACCAAAACTGCCGCTCATCTCCATGATAAAGTTAAGTACATTCAAAGCTTTGTATCCATCTCCTTATCGACGTCCTCGCCCTTCCCGCAGGACTTCGTTTTCTTGGATCCACTGACAATCAGTGACGACGTAGAGAACGATTGTTGGTGACAGCTTCCAACGGTTGTCCGGTTAGAGGGTCGATGCAAGTCCCCATTCCGAAACCAGCATCCTCGTGTCGCTTGCTGCTAAGGCTCGCTTTATGTACACCATTGTACAGATTCATCGACTTCTTCGGTGCACGGACGGTCTCCCGAACTAGGTGCGAATAATTCAGTCTCGGAGAACGAACGTGCCGTTTCTTCATCAATTTACGCTAGCGCCAGCGCATTTTTGAAGCTTCAACGTTTGGTATGACTCAGGTTCTTTATTCCGTGCACAACGCGTTCCCATGCTTGTCCTCTGTCAGTGAATACGAACAGAGTGGTTCAATGATGGATGTACCTGCATGATGAAGCTCGTTGATGAAATGCAATTCGCCAACTGGTAGAGCCAGGTAACGATCCATCCCTGCAGCGTAAGTGCGATTGCGACTGACTGCTCTCTGGAGCTTTTTGCGCGGTTGGTCTACCTCCGGGGTCGACCCCGAGCCCCTGCCCATGCTTTTCGCAGTGGACATTGCGACTGACACGGGGATACGAGGCCTTTTTAGTTGCGGTGCGACGATGCGATGACGTATCGAGACGAATACCAGTCACAGTACAATGCGAAGAAGAAGAAGCCGAATACGGAGTCTGCCAACCTTCCGCAAGAGCACCCATGATCTCTTGTAGTTGTTCAACGTCAATGGGGAGCTGTGCTGGGGAGACCGAGATGGACAGTTCTTCTTCTGGGAAATCATCCTCTCCTTCTTATGCAGGCGGGTTTGTTGAAGCCGTCCTGTTCTAGCCAATATCTTACCGCCCGATGTTCGCATTATTCTATCACCCACTGGCATTTTTCATACACTCTAGCTTGTGATGGTGGACTTTCGCGTAGCTATTACTTGGTTGGAGGTGTTACGTCACATATGGAGGGCCCTGCCAAAATGATGGAGTGCTGGCCATAATTCTGTATGGAGTGCTGTGCTGTGCCAGTAAACGCACGTTGAAAAAGACCCCGCCCTCCAAACAGCTACCAAAAAAGGAAATCAGGCAGGCGGCCAGTGGCTGGGTTGAGGAACAAAAGTTCATATCAATAAGCGCGGGATGGCGGTCTCAGATCGTTCGGCTAGAAAGATGTCGAGTAAGCAGCACGCACATTACACACATCTGATGGTGGATGTTGAAGTGGCCAACTCCCAAGCCTAAGGCCCCAGTGGAGGTGCCAGTGACCAAGTCCTTGGTCGAGTGATCGAACCTCGGCGATTCTTCGGGGGTCTTATTAAATTGAGCTGCCAAGCTGGCCAAGTCCCGGGCCGGCCACGGGTTATCATTTGCCTTTGTCCGCCACTCTCGGCTTCCCGGGGACAGCTTATCCGACCAATCCTCCTCTGAGTCCTCTCGCTAGCTCTCATGAAATTAATTACTTCATCTGGCGGTCACTGGTGTACTCCTATGAGCTGCAAGTCACGAAGGAATACGACTGACCCCACTGGGCCGAGGCTCAGGTTTTCCGTTTGCAACTTCAACCGTCGGGTCCGTTTAGCATTCGCTCAACCTCTTCCTGCCAGGGAATCTTTGACTATCCAAATGCTCAGATTAGTAACCACTGTGTGTCGAGCTGAACTGACGTCACTCGAAGTTGGAGAAACTGAAAGTCCATGACTGAGAATGTGCCATGAACCCGAACCTGGCATAGTGCAACGGTTTCTGAGTGTTGGCAAAAGGGTGTTCCGTACACGGACTCGGACGGACGATCGCACGCGAGGAAGTCGGGTCCGAGGAGAACACGGTGCTTCGCCGGGTGACCATGGCTGCCAGATCGATAGGGACTGGAAGGCGGAGGTATTACAGGCCCGGCAAGTCCGTGGACGCGATAACGGTACGTCGAGCAATCTTACAAGTGGCCATGTCACACACCCTATAGATACTAATGGAAACGCGGGCACCCGTTGGACCATCTGATTCCGGAAACGGCCTCACCTCCCATCTATTCGGAAAGCACGGATAGGGTAAATGTCAGAGAAAGCAATATTTGCTCGAACGATGTCATTTTGCGCGCGAGACGGTTTTGATCTCGGTCCGTCCTCCCGGGTTCTATCCTCTCGATAAGTTAATCTCTACTTTCTGCAGTCCATGGGCACTCCATCGTTCCCTGTTCTGGTGTTACTCGATGGCAACCCAGTGATAGATGTGGGTTACAAGCCCGATGCTCGAACCCTTTTACGCCACATTCGAGTCGTCGAAGTATCATTCCATCAGCACATATACGGGCGCAAGTAAATTGGGTTCTTCACTACATTGTTGTGTGTCAAGGTAGTTGATGCTCATCATTGCAATAATACATATGTTAGGAAACGCAACTGGTTCCAGACTAACTCAACTTGGGCTCGATCTTGATCATGTCTACAACTCAGAACTACCAAACAACGATTTGACCAGCTTTTCGAGCATCAATCATGACGGGACACGCAAAGTACGCTCGTGGAATCATAGCCATCTTGTCTCGCTGACTCGATGCTTGCGTTTGAAGGTTCAGTTACCCATTTTACTCGCGATCTCTAGGCCTTCGGTACAGATATCTCCCGTCAAAGATATGGACGAAGACGGGGTTGGGGAGCCGCAGTATGCGGTGAGTGGCGGGAAGTATGACGCTGAAGGAAACGTAGCATCTGAGGACCAAACATCATCCGGGCTCGACTCATCGCTGTTGTGCTCTAGCCTTTCTTTGCCGATAAACCAAGTCAGTAATCAGTTATACATCCCCCAAATCTATGTCCCTAATTTCGTGTGCAAGCTATTATTAGATCCGTGCGCGCTCCGTCTATAATATGTAATAAGATGTCTTGGTTTGTCAGCCATAACGTATGCGATCAAGTGCCGTCGCATCCATTCAACTCTTGTCTTGAATCAACTGGCGCTCAAGCGCTCATTCCTCACCGTGACCTTGATTACCGCTCAAACGCTCTGACCTATCGACTGTAACTTTCTTCACCCATACGCTCCGAGTCTCCGGAATGTCGAATGAGCGCACAAGCGATTTCGAAAACATCCGGGAAAAGTTTGGACGTTTCCGAATCCTCATCGTCGGGAGGGCGAACGCTGGCAAGACGACCATTCTTCAGAGGATCTGTAACTCGACGGAAAACCCAGAGATATACGATGGCAACGGGAACAAGGTGCGACGAGTCCGCTTTAGTAAAGTACTGTGTTACACTAACGTGTGCCCACCAGATTGATCAGTCGCACGTCGAGGGTTCTAGGGGGGTGAGCGATGCTACGCGGCTTACCTAGACCCACCGATTCGACTGACCCTTTCAGCGCGGAAACCATAACATCGAGAATGAACTGATCTTCCGGAGTAACGATAACTTCGTCTTTCATGATTCGCAGGGCTTCGAAGCCGGTAGTGAAGGCGAATTCCTCTGCATGAAGAAATTTATCGAGGATCGTGCGAAGACCACCATACTCAAAAAACGCATTCACGCGATATGGTGAGTAGGTGAGGCTGTATTGTGGTGTACTAAATCAACTGCATTCCGCTGGACAGGTATTGCATCTCGATGGACAAGCTTGACCGAGCGATCCAACGTGCGGAGGAATTGTTCTTCAAAGAATGTGACCCTGGAAAGAGTGAGCTTTTTAAAACCCTGTCGTGGTCTTTCTCCAGCTCATGGCCTAGTCAGTTCCTGTCATAGTGCTATTCACCAAATTCGATGCACTCTTGCCTGTCGCAATGGGAAAACTAGCCCTTGCAGATCGACAGCGGCCGTTAGCAGAGCGGCTATTGAAGGCCGAGCCACTTATCCAGGAGATCTTCAATAAACCTGATGTATGGGGCCGACTTTCCAAGATGAATTACTGTCCCAAGTATTATGTCTGTCTAAGAGGTTGGTATTGTGTAGCAATGCTTTCAACCCATACCCACTCATCCATATGGTAGGCATGCATAAGTCTGATGAGGGGTGTAACATTCTCTTAGAAACCACCACAGCTGCCTTGAGTGAAGAGGCATTGCAGATATTGCTAGTTTCAGCCCAGGAAGCAAACATAGCACTTTGTGTCAAGTATGCAGTCAACATGTGGGTAATCATTGCAACTCATCTTCTCCTGCTATTCTAACACTTTGGTATCCATACAGAAGTCTAATAGACATTGCAGATAGAGTGTATCACTCTCCATTTCCAGTCATTTCCATGGATGAAAGGCAAATCCACAGGCTTGCATATTGGTTTCCACATGTTATGGTAAGGCATTAATATATATTGGAGCCCTGATATCATCTAATAGGTGAATATTGATTGGTTCCACCTGACAATTATAGGATGTAAGTTGTGGATTGTGGTGTGTCAGTGATGATGATGACCATTCTTGTCCCTGCTATGAAAATCACAGTGGGTGAGTTGTTCACTGTGACATGTCAGTGACAATGATGATGTTAATGAGGGAATTTTCATCTTGATCCAATACTGGAAACCAGTGGGTGAGTAGCAACTAGTGGCATGTTGGTAAAAGTGATTATGCTGATGATGGCATGTTCATCATCTTTCACAATTAAAGCTGGTAAGTTGTGCATTGTGAGGTGTTGATGGTAGTGATTTGTACTGATAATGGCATATTCATTTCATAGTGGGTGAGTTATGTGGTGTGACATATTGATCATAACATGACTATTCTTGTTTTGCTCTGGAAACCATAGACTGTAAGTTATACATTGTCATATATTGATGACAGTAATGGTATTGACTATGGCATCCCCATTATTGATCTTGTTCTGGAAACCATAGGATGTAAGTTGAACATACATATAACATTCTGGTGACAGTGAATTCATTAATTGCATGTCTGCTCTTGATTTGCTTTTGATAATAACAGCAGGTGAGTTATGGATAGTGGCAGGTTAGTGACAGTGATCATGCATGCTAATGATAGCATTGCCATTATATTATGGCAATTACAGAAGGTGTGTTATGTATTATGGTGTGTTGATCATAGACTGATAACTTTTGTTCCTGCTTTTATTTTCTGACAAATACAGGATGTAAGTAATACACCATGGCATTGGTAATAATATTGATAATGCCATGTCTACTCCTGTTCCTATGCTGGGAATTACAGCGAGTGAGTTATGCACCATGATATGGTGGATGCTGATGATAACATATTTATCCCCAATTCTGCCATGGAATATAGGGGGTAAGTTGTGATTAGGAACATATTGGTGAAACTGAACATGGTGATGATATATTGCCCTTGTTTCTGCTTTGACACCTACAGCTGGTAAGCTATATACTACATATGTGATGCTGGTGATAGTTATGCTGATGATAACATGTCTATTCTTTTACTTTGTCAATTATAGGATGTAAGTCATTCATAGTGGTGTATTGGTAACAGATGCTAATGATGTCATGTTCATCCTTCATCCTATCCTCACAATCATAGGATGTAAGTCCAATATTGTGGCATATAGATAATAGTGAATATGTATACTGACAATGCCATACTCACTCTTGTTCTTGTAAAATGCTGTGGCTGTATAGAGGGTGAGTTGTATTAGTGGCATCTCACTAACAATGATTATGCTCACACTGACCTATACATGCATTTTACTTTGTTGTTGACTGATAGGAAGTAAGTTGTTTTTATCTCTCATCAGCTGTTGCTCACCTCTGCTTTAACTCTCATTGATATTAATTCAACTTTATTTTCCATTCCATAGCTGGTATGTCTTTTTTGCAGATCTAAACACTACCTATGTTAATCTATTTCAACAGGATGTGTGTATTTCATATTATATATATATTGTAGCTAACTCTTGGTGTTTTGATGTAGGAGGTGAGACTTGGGATTTTAATAAATACTCTCATTTATAAATCCAAATAATAGAAGGTTGGTTTATCCTATATAATAACTCTTTCATGAGTTATTTATATTATGACCTTACAACTTTCAGCTGCTTGATATAAATCAAGTAGGGCATCCTCTTCCCATTTAATATCTGTGTTAATATTCTTTAAAATAGAATTCCATCACTGTGAATGGAGATGAAACTCTTTCTCCCCTCTATCCAGTGAGCTTACTGCTATTTGATATATACATCTACTAAATCTAACTATGAATTTAGAAATCCTGGACAACATGGAAACAGGTTCTCACAGCTGCTGTTGGTGAGTTTTGAACATCTATTTTGTATGGTTTACTATTATTGATCTAATATAATATAGAGATGCTTTTGATTTTGGAGCATTCTTTCCATCTTTACAAGCAGGGTGATCCTGAACCATTTTCCTCTGCAGCTGAGAAGTACAAGACATTAGGAGCATCTGCCAAGGTCAAGGAAGCACTGAAAGATGTCTTTCAGGAATATGGCAAGGCATCTCATGAGAAGAAAGCAGATATGATTATGAAGGTCCTGCTTCAAAACCAGATTGGTATATTGAGCATGTTTTTAGCATTTCATTATTAACAAAATTACCTCAGGAACTCCAACAAAAAAATAGATATGGTGGTTTTTCAATTTTCAGATCTACTCATAAAGACAAGAAGAAACAGTGGGAAGGAAAATGTGTGTAAAGAGCAGTTTGTATGTTGTAAGAGAGAAAAAAGTGTTGGAAGGTTTTCATGCTTTCCCTGCAATGCCTTATGTAAACCTAGTGAACTTTTAATCATGGTGAATTGTATTTTTATAATGCAAGTAAGTATCCAGCTGTTCTTGACATGCTAGGGAATTTCAATAGCTATCTGTATGTAGAATCTGGTTAGTTTTTTATTTTTTTGAAAGTAGATGTTATCAATCAGTATAAAAGAGCATGATAATAGAAGTATACTCCAAGAAACTGATTTTATTGTTTGAATGCAATCAACTTCAACAAGGAGTAGTGTTTTAAAGTCCAGTTGTAGACCAGACAAAAGACTAGCAACTGGAGTGCAGTTGCTGGTTGTCTGACTTCATAGATAACAAAAAACTACCATCTTTTTCTCTCCTAGAACTGGTTGCAACTGATCCATACAGTCACAGCATAAAACATAAATATTCACCTATTTTTCTGCCTTTTTTTTTTTTGGCCTTTTTGGTTTTGGTGTGGTTTTTTGACATTAAGTAATTGAAAACACTAGTTGTGGTCTGGTGGACTTATTTGGAATATATAAAAACTGGACTGGGCTAGACTTTTAAACACTAACAAGGAGATTCTCATAAAAGTGAGTTGGTATCAAATTGGTTGATAAATAAAATCAAGAATGCAGCATCATAAATAAATGGATGATACTTGTTGTGAAATTCTAGAAATTTTTCAATCCTTCACTTTCAAGATCTTCACTTTCATAGCTTGTCTTTCCATTGCTTCTATCATCATTCTTTTTTACATTGAAACACCCAATGGTTGTGGCTAGTGTTTATCTAGTTGTTGGAGTTTCTGAGATGAATTTATTACTAAATGAAAAGCCAAAAGCATACTGAACACACCCATGTGATTCTGAATAATGACATTCATAATCATATCCACTTTCTCCTCATAGGATGCTTTGCCATATTGCTGAAAGACATCCTTCATGGCCTTTTTGACCATGATAGATAACTTTGATGTCTTGTAGTTCTGAGCTGCAGAGGAAAAGGCTTGAAGATTACCCTGTTGGAAAAGATAAAAAGAATGCTCCAAAATCAGAAGCATGTCTATATCACATCAGACCAATTATACATATAAATAAATATGCTAAACCTACCAATTCCAGCTTTGAGAAACTGTTTCCATGTGGTAAAGGGGGTCTAAATTTATAATCAGTGCAAGAGCATAAATCAAATGTTAGTAAACTTGCCCAATAATGTTTTGGATTGAGGGCTTGAGCTTCACTTTGGGAAATGGAAGTCTGGTATGTAGAGAATTGGCAGAAGCACTGAATTCCAAGATAGTTACTTACCTGACTTTTATGAACTAGCTAATTGTTATAAAATAATATAAATAAATGAGTGAGTCATTTATCATGTAGACCAACCTCCTAATATTTTATTAATAAAGCTATTTTTCCAAACAACACAAAGACAAAAAGTTTTACCTTCTAAACCAACCATACCAATGAATTAGAATCAAGAATGCCAGTGATGCTATGTATGACAAGCTTACATCCTATAAAAGTAAGTTAGCATAAGGGATGCTAATCAAATATACAGTATACCAGCTATGAAATTGACAAATATATATAATAACAACAAATAATGAGCAAAGAAGCAGCTAATAGAAATTATAGAAACTTACTTCCTATCAACAATAAGGTAACAGCAGTAATATGTAAATATATTTGAATTAGAATCATACTGTAAGCCATGTGCAAGAATATACAACTTACAAACTATAAGTGTCAGAGGAGGTTCAAGAACCATGCCAAATTTATGATCACTGTCACAAATGCACCACAACACACAACTTACCCCCTGTGATTTCCAGTCAATATCATAATTAGTGAAATTATCAATAATGATGTGCTACAGTGCACAACTTACCCCCTATGATTACCAAAGTAGAATTCAAGAAAACAAATTATCATCAGTATCACTATTATTACCTAGATGCCACAATATACAAACTTACAAGCTATAATTGGCAGGAAAGAGATAAGAGCAGACATGCCTTTGTTAGTATCATATGTATCTGCCCCAACCTCAATAGATAACTTACATCCTATGGTTGCAAGTGCACAGTTGGAATTGAAATCCAATATTAGCATAATTACTGGCATTTGCATGTTACTATGCACAACTCACCCCCTGTAATCACCAAAGCAAAACCAAGAATGAATAAGCAGCATCAGCATGAACACTGCCCCTGACATGCAACAAGCATGACATACAAACTATAATTGTCCAAAATGATCAGCAATTAACATGCAACTTTTAGTATATGTGCTGTTAACAGATGTCACAATGCACAACTTACAAGCTATGGTTGCCAGCATAGAATCCAAAAGAAATATAGATCAACATCATCACCATTACAAACATGCCAGAATGCACAACTTACATCCTATGATTTCCAGATCCCAGAAAAGATTGAAAAGATTTTCCTCAGTAATTATCATTTAAATGAAAATATATGACTTACAAGCTATGAGCACCACAATGGAACCAAAACCAGATGTTAGTATGATCCCTATATATCATGCACAGCTCACATCCTAGAATTTCCAGAGTAGGATCAATGGTCCATGATATGATATCATCAACACATTTACCATCAGCATGCCACAAAGTGTAACTTACAAACTCTATTCACAAGCACATCATGGAGATGACACCATCAGCACAATAACTGGTAACATGATGCCATGGTGCACAACTCACATCCTATGAGTAAATCAAGAATGGGCATGTCATTATCAGTACCATTGCTATGATGAATATAGCACCATGCATAACTTACATCCTATAAGTACAACCATTGAATCCAGAAAGGATATTCCATCATCAGTACAATTACTATTGCCACAGAACAACAATACACAACTCACCCGCTGTTATTACCCAAGAAGAAGTAGATTCAACATGCCATCATGAGCATGGTCACCAGGATACCACAATGCACAACATACAAACTATGATTTCCAGGATATGATCAAGATCAGGCAAATTATAGTCAGTATCATGATCACCAATACTGAGCCATACAGCTCACAAACTATGAGTGTCAAAGTATTATCAGTATCATATTACCAATAATCCACTGTATATAACTTACAAACTAGGGTGTATATAGTATAATTAGGATTGGACAGGTCATCATTAGCATCATGATTGTTATCAATATCCAATAATAATGACTTACAAGCTATTATTTCACAGCATCACCAAGGATAGATTACCATTATGAGCATTTCCATCATTAATAGCATACTAGAATATACAACTCACTTCCTGTGATTTCCGATGTAGGATTGAGAACAGATTCCATCATCAGCTTGATTATGGATACCAGCATACTGCTGTGTACAACTCACTCTCTATGGATTGCCAGAACATAATCAAGAGTGGACATATCATGATCAGTATGATCACTGTCACCAACATATCACAGTGCACCACTTACCAGCTATTATTCACAGGATGTTAGATAGACATACTTTTATCAGCATTTCTTCTATTATCAGGATGCTACAATGCATAACTTACCCCCTATAATTTCAATAGCACAATCAAGAATGAACATGCCATCATTATTTTCACAGTCATCTACATGCAGTATGCTCAACCCACCTCCTATATTTTATAGTGCAGGATCAAGAACAGCCATGATATCATCAGCATTTTCATTGTTACCAACACATGATGCACAACTCACATCCTATGATTGCCCAGGCAGCAGCAAGAATTGGTATACAATCATAAGGCTTAAGCATCATCACTGTTACCAAAACAATGCACCACTTACATCCTATGATCATCAGAACATGACCAAGAATCAACATGCACATATTAATATGCCATAAATAACCTTGATATACACCACAGCTCACCATAACATGTGGAAACCAATATGCAAGCCTATGAAGTGCCTGTACATCCATAGCACCCACTGTAAACCCAGAGCTGTATATTTGGTCTGAAAGGTCTATGAGGCCTCTGCATTTACAATAAAGTGTTAGAATATCAAGGAAGAATGGCTTTATATGATAACCCACTTTTCGACTGCATACTTTATACAAAGTACTATGTTTGCCTCCTGTGCTGAAATGAGCAGCATTTGCAATGCCTTTTCACTTAGAGCAGCTGTGGTTATCTCCATAAGACTATTACAGCCCTCATCAGATTGATGCATGCCTAGCATATGGCTAAGCATGATGTAATAAATAAGAACAAAAATATAACACAGACCTCCAATGCGGACACAAGACTTTGGTGCATGCCTCATTTCGGAAAGTCGGCCCCATACATCAGCTTTGTTGAAAATCCCTTCAACGAGTTCCTTAGCCTTGAACCGCCTCTGTCGTAACGGAAGCTGCCGATCTGCAGGTGCCAGTTTTCCCAGTGCTACAGGTAACAGTGCATCGAACTTGGTGAACAGTACCACGACAGGAACTAACAGGGTCGTGAGCTTAGACGACAGTAGGAGAAGTGAATTCACCATTTTCAGGGCCACATTCTTCAAAGAACATTTCTTCTGACCGTTGGACTACACGGTCGAGCTTATCCATTGGGATGCAGTACCTGTTCAGTTGAACCGATGGTTAACACACTGTAACACAGCTTCATTTCATACCATATAGCGTGAATGCGCTTTTTGAGAATGGTCGTCTTCGCGCGATCTGCAATAAATTCCTTCATGCGCACGAACTCGTCTGTACGACCGGATTCGAAACCCTGTGAATCATGAAAAATGAATTTCTCGTTGCTCCGGAAAACCAGCTCGTGCTCGATGTTGTGGTTTGCGCGCTGAAAACGATTAGTCACAACACCATGTCTCGGCATTATGTGCGACGAGACTCACCCCTCGTGATCCCTCGACTCGCGACTGATCGATCTGGTCGCAGGGCTTTAGCATGCTCCACGAGGGTGTACAAAGACTCAGAGCCGTACCTTGTTCCCCATACCGTCGTAAATCTCCGGGTTTTCTGTAGATTTGCAGATCCTCTGAAGAATGGTCGTCTTGCCAGCATTCGCCCTTCCGACCACGAGGATTCTGAAGCGGCCGAACTTCTCCCGGATGCTCTCGAAATCTTCTGTGTTTTCTGCCGACATTCCGGGAAGTATGTGCGTGAAAGCGGTTTAGAGTTAAGGCTTCTTGGGTGGTGAAGGCGAGGAAAGAAGGCCAACGCGCCTATCGATGAGAGTTGACGGTTGCGACGGACCGGTACACCATGAGTCGCCGCCATGATGCCCATCACATACTCTATGACTGACATAGCTAGACACGTCATGAAGGTGTGCGAGTGATCCATTCAAATCCAACAATAGCCCGCGATAGAAATAGGGTAACAAATCGGCACGTATGCGGGTTAAGCATCGGCAAAGAAAGCTAGAGCATTACTGCGATGGTGAGTCGAGTGAGATAATGCTTGGTCCTAGGGATATGATCATGACGAGAGCAAACGAGATTGGCCCGAACGAGTCCTCAGTGAGTGATTCGTCTGGGCTGGCACAAATACGGCATCCTGGATTCCTGGTGAGTGTGAGCACGATGACTCTGTGCTTCTGTGAGTCAAACTCTCGCCGCGGATGGCCATCCATTCTAATTTTGTGGAGATACGGGCCCTGGACACGAAAAACCCCGATCGGTGCTGCCAATGCCGGCCTACGCGTTTTGCTTCCTATATACTGGTGAGGAGGGTGCCTTCCTGTGGAAACTCAGGCTCGGAAACTTCGGGTCTTGTAATGTGCACAAAATTACGACTCCGAGAAGGAATGATACGGATGGGGGAGCTGGCATAGGTTCAGACTCAGTATTAGCTTTGAAGATGATCGCTATAGCTATCACAGATCACCATCCGAGCAAAGAACACAAATCCTGTGACAGGCGACGAGAAATCCACAAACTTTCCACATAGGTATAATTGAAGGTCCCGGATCAGGCAAAAAAAAAGTGTCCGTTCCCATTTCTAAAAAGACCACATTCACATGCGTGCAGGTAGCCAACTGCCCAAAGTACAGTACTAGTAGACCAGCTACATTGGATACATGACCATAGTTCCTCCCATCTGCGTTGGACTCCTTTTCGTCGAATACGGTTTGCCCATGGGAAATATACCAGGAGCACACCTAAGAACACACTATGCGTGTGATAGTCATAGAGCCCGGCTATTTAAAAACTCGGATGCGCAGTGTCTATGGTTCATAGTGAGCGGCAGTGGTAGCCTGTGTTGAGTAGTCTGGGATGGAGACGCGACGTCAGTCAAGAGATTGAGAGGGTTTCACACTCGACATTACATCAAGCTGCCAAGTCATGTCAACCTGCCCCGTATCGCGACCAAGAGACCATTACAGGAGAGGGTCTAGATTTGGAGTGATGAGCATAGCTAAGGGGTTGTTGGTCAAGGGAGGCTGACCTTGCTATGTTTTCCCTTCTTCTAACTCTGGGTTGGTTCCTGTTAGCATGCCTTGGGTCTTGGCGGTGGTTATCACCACTGAAGGGTAGCAGAAGTCAGTTCGTGCAAAGAGCCAGTCCTTGATAGTACTTGATTCGATACGTACCCGCAGGATCGACCATAAGCAGAACCAATTAACTGTTGCTGTTGTGTTCTGTCGTCATCGGTTGGACAACAATTGCTGGTGAGTATGCACATGTCTCGATGGGCCCCACAGGGAGCTGCGCGCAACACTAAGGTATGTGAAGAAGTAGAAACACTCTGATGTACCTTTTATAATTGGGCCTCGATATATCGTTGTATTTGTTCAGAAACGTGTGATGCCCAGCAAGGCTGTTCCGAACTTTTCTTCAGAACCGATGAGAAATCAGTGGCGCAGCGCTGGAGACCGCGCAGTGCCCCAACTTCGCATAACAGCATCCAAGCAAGCAGTTTCTCGGCGCCGTTCTCAGCGTCTGGGTAGCGTGAGTATAGTGTGAGTGTCGGTGATTTACTGGCGTCCCTCGTGAGTGTCAATACTTTGACACATGACCCGGAGGTATGCGAGAACGATAGGTGTAACATCGTCGCAATAGGCTTTCATACAGTTGTTTGATCATTTGGAGGCTCGGGCTCCACGAAGCTAACTCTGAGACTCCAGTCTGACTTGAATCGAGGCAGAGTAGTGATCTGCTGATCTGTTGATCTCATTGAGGACAGCAATTCTCGTCATTCAATTCACTTGCGATTGCTGTGCGAGTCATGCAAAGCCTTCGAAAGCTGTCATCTTGGAGACCCACTGTCTTGGGTATGATGACAGCTAAAATAAGGTGACCATGTCTGCATAGCATCGTGTTGGCTTGTATCAGAAATTCGAACGGGTCCTCTGCTCAACCGAAGGCTGGATTGAGCCTCGAAGGAATTGGAAAAGGCATTGCATTTACTTTCAACCAAATCACCGGGACATAAAACAAACCGGGATTCAACACCCCTTTTGTGTTTCCAGATTCTCCGAAATAAAGATGTATGTAATGAATGAAGAAGGCAAATGGGAGGCAAAGAGCGCTACGAATGTTGGTACACGTTGAGCATGATACATTGGTGAAAAATGCCGATAGAGAATAACTCGAGACTTGATAGATGTGTCGACAGAACTCAAAGATACCTCGCGACGCATTCAAGCATCGGATTTTGTTTTTGGTCTCAAGGTAGGGTGGAGAACCTGTTCGTGCAGTGCCTTGCCGGCTGGTACCTATCGGCGAATCGGTAAATAGTGAGATCAATCGAAGTCTGAGGTCATACCATTGGGTATACGTGTTCATTCCTCTCTATCACGCATTCCATCAGAACTGGTTTCGATTCATCATACTCAAGGAACTCCTTCATCTTGGCAGGTAGTTCGTCTACGTTGCTACACCGGATTGCGTGAACACCCATTGCCTTGGCGAGGAGGACGAAGTCGGGATTTGTCATCCGCGTGTGGGAGTACCGAGCGTCGTAAAAGAGATCTTGTATCCTTGTGAGCCACTGCTCCTGTACCCCGTCTCAAGAATGGGCATACCTTGCCATTGTAACACCATGCCTTGAAATTCATTGTTCAAGACGAGAACCTTCACACCGATGTCGTATTGGGAAGCAGTGGCGAGTTCCATTGCAGTCATGCTGAATGAAGCATCGCCGTCGATATCGACCACAGTCTTATTCGGCGCAGCGACTTTGGCACCGATGGCCGAAGGTAGACCAAAGCCCATCGTCTAAATAAATTCAGCATTCGGGAGAGGAGGACAGGAGATAACACGTACGCCGAGCCCGCCAGAGGTAACCATGGAGCGTGGTGTCCTCCATCTGAAATGCTGAGCTGCCCACATCTGGTGTTGACCAACACCTGTGGTGACGATCACCTCCTCCTTCCTGTGAGCTGTCTGCTTATCAAGCTCTTCGATGACTTCTTGAGGCTTGATACGGGCATCGGGACCAGCAGTCTTCACGTAGGTGAAAGGATACTTCTGTTTCCACTCCTTGATGTTAGCAAACCATTCGTTGCGCGGCGTCGATCGGATTAAGGGGACAAGAGCAGCAAGATTCGACACGACGTCACCGAGAATCGGGATGGAAGCATCGACAACTTTGTTGATATTCTTTGGTTGAATCTCGAAGTGGATAATACCGCCACGTCCCTGGGCCGCTGCTGCGCGCGCAGCAGGCGCGAAAGTATCGATCTTGCCAGTAACACGATCATCGAATCGTGCACCAAGGGCGATGATCAAATCGGCATTTTGCATTGCAAGGTTGGCATAAGCCGAACCGTGCATACCGAGCATATGCAGGCTCTTCTCGTTGGTCTCGTCGAAGGCACCAAGGCCTTGCAAAGTGGTGGTGACAGGAATGTTGCCTTGCTCGGCAAGTTGGGCAAGCAACTTGGGTCCCATGGGAGAGGACAGAATTCCGTTACCGGCATAGATGATTGGCCGCTGTGCCTGGTTGATCAGACTAGCAGCTTGCTGGATGAGGACGATATCGGTTGGGGAAGTAATCGGTTGCAGGGGATTCGTAGGCAGGGTGTGTGATCCAGGAGTAGTGGCCTTGTATGGGAGAGCTGTGCGGAGAATCCCGGCCGTAACATCCTTTGGAAGATCTACAAGAACCGGGCCGGGACGCCCGGATGTAGCAATTTTGAACGCTTCGTTAATACGCCGGGGCAACTCGGCAATATCCTTAACCATCACATTCCACTTGGTGCAACTTCTCGATATGCCCACGATATCAGCTTCTTGGAATGCATCTGAACCAATGGCTGAGGTAGCGACCTGCCCGCAGAACACGACAAGAGGGACGCCGTCAGAGAGGGCGTCCTGCATTGGTGTCACGACATTAGTTGCTCCTGGGCCTGACGTAACGAGGACGACACCAGGCTTTCCAGACACACGAGCATAACCTTCTGCCATGTGGCCTGCGCCTTGCTCGTGGCGAGGGAGTACGAAGTCGAAATGCTTGGAGTTATATATGGCATCGAACACAGGCAGGATAGCACCACCTGGGTAACCGAATATGTGCTTTACGCCATGGCGAAGCATCATCTCGTGGAATATCTGGCCCCCAGACATGCCAAGGAACGAATGATCAAGAGCAGCTGCACTGGTGCGCGACTCCACCGGCGCAGGAAACGGGACATTGTTGGGGTTGGGTCGACTAGTGCAAATTGGTGAGTACCTTTGCAAAAATAAAAGTGGTTGGGAAGGATTACATGGCCGGTGCTGGGACAGCGCCTCTCGGAGATGATCTGCTCAAGTTTCTGGCATGATCTCTGACTCTGGATTTGGCGTCGACAATCGAGGACGAAGAGATCGTGGATTTTGAGCGCGTGAAGCACGCAGTCGTAGCTGACTTTTGAGCACCTGTAGTGCGTAGAGCTGCTTGGATAGACATGGTCGTCGTTAAAGCGAACAACGAAGCAGCTAGAGAGAGGAGAAAATGAGTCACGAATGAAGGTCAAATTACTGACCATTTTTCATCTTAGGGAGCTGCCAATCGAGTCACGTCACAGCTTCGGCCGACACCCAAATGTGGTCATGGCCGAAAGTCCGATGCCCCGTTTCCGGCAAGGTTCTCGTCCACCTTGCACCCAATAAGTTAGACTGTAGGAATGAGACCGTGATTGATCTAGTATAAATACAAACATAACGCTACGGTCAACGAAATAACGGAAATGCGCAACATCGTGGCTTTCTTCGTGCCCGAAGCAGCCAGGTCTATTGACGTGCCTGGGATGGTTTCCCATGACCAAGTGATGTCGCCTAGTTTGCGCCTAGTTGGTGGACATACGTGTTGTTTGAGGCTATCCTTCCAACAAAACGTGGATTTTTTGACTCATTTTCAAACGTCGAGGGGTGAGATATGTATGTCAAACTTTCGTGGGCCGAACAATCCGCTGAACTTCATGTGAGAGGATGTGTGGTTCAGGAGCTAATGCCTGATTTGGTGATGTCCCTTTCACGCCTTCCGACCGTGGGGTTCGCGCGGTTCTCGTTCCGTTGTCACAACCAAAATGTCATCGATAG